>ML812697.1:7855-34572 GCA_009831015.1 Picea engelmannii
ACTCATTCTCTCTAGGTTGCACTATGATTAGTGCCGGAGGAGTGGCCCAGTTAAGTGAATGGTCCAGGATCAGAAATCAGGGACAATTATTCTTCTATGCTTGGGAAGAATAGTCAAGATATCCCATGGATGATGCTTTATTTTTTGAGGGTAGATGCTCTTCCAAATATCACAGATGTGAGTGGAAGAATGACCCAGATGACTCAATTTGTATCATGATATTGCTTATGCAGGTTGATATCAGATGATATGATTATTTTGGAGATTGTATGTCTTTGGATAGTAGTTGTATGCTACTATGGCGGATGTGTTCCATTGGTTGTGACTATGTGTCACTGGTTAGTAGCCGTGTGCTACTAGGAATGGTTGTGTATCATTGGATAATAGTTGTGTACTATTATGGATAGATACAATTGTGTACTACTATGGATAGACACAATTGTGTTCTATTGGATGACATTGTTTTGAGTGCCATGAAGACTACCACTAGTGTTGGAGTTGATTGCCAACTAGATGGATAGTCAGTGTGCTAGTGGACAGACATTCTTCAGGCGGAGAATGGTCCAAACAAAATAGATTGTTGGTGGACATACACTCTCTTTGTGGAAAATGGTCTAGGTTGACAATTTGTTGATGTATCATGGAATGGTATTTTCCTAAGGCACATATTGTCACCCAATTAGGAAAATGGTTTAGGACCTATATTTTCTAACGCATATAGGTAGAGATGGATCTCTATGGTACATATGACCTGATTAGAAAATAGTCTGAGACTGACATCTCTGTAGGAATGGTTTCTATAGCCCATGGCGTGGCTTTCAACATATGTTGGGACAATCATTCTTCTAGGACATATGTCCAGATTAAAATAATGGTCCTTATATCACTCTGTGGAGTGAGTGACTTATTCAACATCATGCATGATTACTCAGGTAGAGTATGGCTTCGAGAGATGATGTGGTTGATGCTATAAGATGATATTAATAGTGGTGATGTTGCTCGTGAGTTGATCTACGTGATCATGAGATAGAATGTGACAAAGAGCACTATAAATAAGAGGGTGCTAGAGCTCATTTGTCACTTTTACTCTCACAACTGCATAAGAATAGTGGTGCGCAAGTTTGGAGAGGGAGTGCAGTTGTAGCTGCTGCAACTGAGATTTTGGATTTTGGTTGGACTTTCTCTTGGTTATGGTTTGGACTTTCTTCTTGGTTTTTGGTTATTCTTGCTTGGTGTGCTACCCTTGGAGAAAGGTGTGCTACCTTGGTTATCTATTGGTATGCTTCTGGAATTATTTTGTCTGTTAAGGTTAATGTGCTCGGGGGTGGCCTTTGTGCCTATGGTTGGGTGACAATATTGCTACATGGTCTATGGAAAAATGAGCACATCTCTTTATTTCTAACAGTGCCAAGACGAGCATCTTAACAAAAGTTTGGAGCATCTTGGAAAATTTTTGTGGTCCAACGAGTTAAATTATAAGAGAGGCAGGTCATGGGAAGAGGAGCATCTTGGCCAAAGTAGCCAAGAAAATAAATGGCATGTAGCGAGTTAAATTCTAGCAGAGGCAAGTTGTGGGAAGAGGAGCATCTTGTCCAAAGTAGCTAGGACAGGAAAGGGCATGCTTCTAGTTGCAGAGGACATGAAAGGAAAGGCATGCTTTGAGTTGTAGAGGACATGCTTCCATTTCTCAGTTGTTCCTCTCACTTTAATAGCCTGAGGGACTCTGCATGCAAAGTACATCTGGATAACTCTGCATGCAAAGTACAACTAGACAACTCAGCTATGAAGGCAACTATGAGGCTAGACACTGCAACATAAATGTTTGGAACTCATGAAACTTAGGATAAATTTGTGTAATAGAAAATGCTAACACAAACAACGAAACTAATGCCAAGTAAGAGTCTAGCATTAATCGACCTTTGAACGATGCATAACAAAATATGTGCGTTAACCTAAGATCTTGGTGAAAAATCCAGCTTGAAACATAAGAAAGAACTTTGATAAAGTAAAATTGCCTCGAAAAGAGGCCAAATAAAACAAAAAATCATGTGATTGGAGGAACAAATTAACTCGAACCATTTGATTGGGAAGAAAAAATATGGGCGGATGGAAACTTAGGTTAAGCACTTTGTTTTGGGTGCAAAAATATTGCAAAATTTGAAAACCGTTTACAATAGTCCTTGCTGCCTTAAGGAAGGGACTAAAAATATCAATGAGTGATAATTGCATTACATTATTCCCTTCCTTAATTTAAGTCATATTTCCTATTCACGCTTAAAGAAATAATCAAATAATAAAGTTAAAGAACTCTTAAGTTATAATTATATTTTTGTTTTTACCTCAATTTTCGTTAGATAAGTTGGGGTCCTTTGTAAACCTTATTAACTTAAGGAATTTTGGAACTATTTATAAAGCTATTAAAATGGATTTGGATTTGTGGTCAAGAATTTCATTTTGAATCTTTTTGCTAAGTAAATTTGTAATTCAGATACGTTGTAGTCTAACTGTTCTACGTTTTGGCTCTTTTTGGGGGGATATTTTTTGTTTAATTTTGTCCAAAATCTAGTCATAAATTGTTGGATCTACATATTTGAGTGGTTAATTATGTATAATATAAATGCCCCACGGTTTTTCAGCACGCTGAATCCATTTCTGCATTCAAAAATGTAATTTAAACAACAAAAAATTGTGATTTCGTGCAGATTTATGTCACCGGATTTCGACGAAAAGGGCTAAAACGTACAACAATTAGACAACGTCATTATTACACTTCTTAACTTTGAATCAACCTTGATTATAGTACAAAATTTGATTGTAGACACAAATTTACTAATACTTGAAACATAACTTGCAACGTTAAAAACATATTCATAATCCAATAAATATAATTAACTATAACTTTTGCACTCGCATAATTTGAGAAAAATATCTTAATTCAAGTCAAAATTAAAATTTTGGAGGGTAGATTTTGAGATGGAGCTTGCATAGAGGAGTGAGGTGGCAATGGTTAGGGTCATGCCTTAACTACTTGTGTAGGCCGACTCCTAGCTCTTCCTAGAATCCCGACTTCACATAGTCGACCAATTCTCCTTAGGCTTCATTTCTAAGAATCTTTCAACGGTAGAAACGATGGTTTCCTCACTCTTGATTAGTTCTCCATCCCCTAGCACCTCAAACATCCATACGGTGGAGACATCTTTTGTTTCAGTTGTGTCTTCCTCCCCCGGTGCATCTAATACTCGCACGGAAGCTAATCTTAGGCAATCTATGAGAGCCAACATGGATATTAGATGCAGATCTAGTCCTCTCTCCTCTAATAATAATCCAGGTAAGGATTGTTTTAGTGACATTGTGAAGAATGTCTCACATTCTCCTTGACTTTTGGTTTAGGAGGCTCTAATCATAACTATTCCCATAGTGAAAGATGATGTATTCCATGAGGCCTTTTACAGTACAAATAGTCTTATGTCCTGCTTCAATGGTCTTTGGCCTCATTCAATTGATTTGCACAAATGGATTTCAAACTCCTAGAAACCTATGTTAAAAGAGGAGGATTTTATTTATCCCTGTGCAAAGGGGGGTTTCATTGCTGGGTTTGACCTTCCAGAAGACAAGAATTTGATTTTAAACTCAAGACCCTTGTTTTGGGGAAATTATGGATTATGTATGAAGCCATGGACCCCATCCTTGGACCTAATAACATATACTCTATCCTCAGCTCTTGTGTGGGTTAGGATTCCAAATATACCTTTGCATTTTTTGGGTTTAGACTCTATTTGAGCCATTAGGACACCAGACACCGGAACCCTGAGCTTCGTCGAGATCCTTGCAATAGGTCTTCACTCATTCAGTGGTCCAATTCTCTAAGGCGACGACTCTTTCTTGAGCTTGTCTAAGAGATCAACGACCAAGATCTCTCGACCCCCTAGATATGACGGTTGTAATGTATCCCAGGGCTTGAGGGTGCGTAAATATTGGTGGTCCAGTTGGCACCAAAGACACATGGCACAATGACATGGAATGAAACGTGGCACAATGACAAGGCATGACACATGGTGGCTAACATCATCACCAGGCTGACGTGGCACAAACACGTGGCTAATGACGTGTCATGACACATGTAGATTGACGTCATCACGTCCTCCAACCTCCTACGAAACTTTGTGCTGGAACTCTAACTATCCAAGACACGTGGCACATTATCAGTCATGACACATGGACCAACCACGACACAACCCATGGATTGATGTGGCATTACACGTCATCACAAGGCACAAGGGTTCCTCCACTCAAGGGTTGACACTTGTCCACTTCATATTGGCTCAACTACACTATCCTGATGTCATCAACACATGTCCTAACTTCTTTCCGCTCATATGCACACAAGGAAACAAAATGGATCCCTTCCCGAAACCTTTCCCAACCGAGCATTAGGAAACCGGGGAGGAAAAGTAAAGGATTAGTTCCTAGGAACTCTGATGGCCCAAAGGTTTGGTTAATCCTCTTCACATCCAACGACTGATATTTCTCCTCCCTTAGATACGATGGTTAAGGTTTAAGGGCACCAAACCAATGGCTTATGCCCAATAGGGTCCCACACACGACCCATGCCAACCCAATCTCGACACTTGTCATTCCCTTGTGGAATTCTGGCTGCCACCCTAGCACTCTACGTCATTATGACATCATCCTTTCTCTCTCTCTCCCCCCCCCGTGTTTATAAGCGTAAAAAGGCATGGAACATTGTGTTGGAACCCCACCCCACCGATACTGGGTTTAACAAGGCTATGCTAACTAGAGGATACATGCCTCCTTTTAACCAAGGCTCTACCCACGTTCCTAATCTTCGGTGATGATCGAACGACAAAGGTTTATCTTCCCCTCCGATCCAACGACTTATATCTAATCGCTCTGGTTTACACAGGGGTTTGAATGGGATTGAGGTTTGTTTCTTGACTTAGTAGCCCCGTTGTCGTCCCAGACACCTTCTCACAATGATTTCAACTTACTTCAACGACCTCTTAACCCATTTTCCAACAAGCCATAAGCCTGCTACCTAAACACCCAAACACAGATTTGATATCATGTAAACTTTCCATTTCAAAGGGCAAGGGAAAACACATGGTTATCATCCTGCATTGACCTTCCTCATGCCATTAGTACATTTAAGTTATTAATCCTTTAAGAGGATATTACAACATTCCATTCAACTCAGAATTACATTTATTTATCACATCAAGCCATTATGGAAAATACGATACAATTTATCATCATTATTAAAGATTCAATGGGCATTTCAGAAACACAAAGCACAAATCCTTTATGTCAATTCCAAAATTTAGAGAGATATTAACCGGTAAGCAAATACCAAGCATACAAAGAATACTAACTTGGGTATTCATTTCACTCCTTTCAGAGTTACTCAGTGAGGGATTCATTTATCATATAAATTGTACCAATACACATATCTTTACAAGTGCAGAAAGACATAAGAGAGACTTATCTATTTCAGAGTAAAGACTGGCCAAACCAACTAACTGAGGGTGCACGTATTTCAACCCGACCATAGGCTCTGTTGAACTTGAAATTTCTACAACATGCCATCCTCATGCTAGGCCGTGATACCACCAGGGAAAGCTCAAATCTCTCTCAGGAGGGTTTAAGAAAGTGAAGGCCACCATCTTTCACTGTCAATCACATGACAAAAAATTCCTCCACGACTCACCTAGCCCAAGGCCTCCACAAATATCTTAGGTGTCTTTCTATCTAGTTTCAAGTGAACAGTGAGTCCTTTCAATGCCCTCCCTTTCAGTGCCACTTCCTAGCCAACATACGCCTCATTCGTGGCCCTCTTGCTCAGGTCGAGCTCTTGGGTTGCTAGTTGCTTGAATTACAGTCAAACTCGAACCCGAAAATATGTTATCCTTGGTTCATTTTTTGCTCTTTATGTTCTCTCTATCTTCCCCGTGAGTTCTTTCTTGCTTCTTCCCAGAGGCACCGATGGGTACTCTGCTGTACCCGAGGCTGACAATCTTCAATTGTCTTAGCCATCCTCCATGATTCCATTAAGGTGGGAAGTTGGTGGGTCAACTACCAAGCCTCTCCGCATTAACTGTTTTTTTTGGGAAAGGGGAAAAGTGGAAAATAAATAAGGAAAAACTATTTTGGCACGTAAGGTAATTCTCCAAACCTCTCACCAACTTTCCTCTTGTGGTATCATGGCCATTACTTCAAGGCTTCACCCTTTTGTCAACTTATTAGCAAATTCTCATTAAACATAAATGTAATACATTGTCCTTCAATGATAATCTTTAATTCATAACTTATAATTACAAACTAAAAAAAAACGAAGTATTACAACAACTATTTTTATAATATAAATTCTTCCAACTACAATTTAATATATCTTAACTCGAATCAACAAAAAAAAATATAATTTTAAACATAGAATTTGGAACCTAAGATAATAAACTTACCCTACAATTTAATATATCATAACTCAAATAATAATAAAAAATAAAAATAAAAATAAAAATAATGTAAATTCGAACATAGATTTTAAAACCTAAGATAATAAACTTACAATTTAATATATCATAACTCAAATAATAATAAAAAATAAAAATAAAAATAAAAATAATGTAAATTCGAACATAGATTTTAAAACCTAAGATAATAAACTTACTCAATATTGTGAAATATCTTAAAAAAAAAAAACTTTACATCCATGAAATCTGAACATTCTAAACATTCTACTCATACTCAGAGCCAAAGCCTTTGAATCCACCTTCATAAACATACCAACTTTTTCCAAAACTATGCACCATTACCAAATTCCAACCCAAAGAATAAGTTGTTAACATTCACCCTCAAAAGTGGCCCATTTTTGGGGCCCTTACAGAGGCTAAAATAGCCATTAAAATAATCAATGCTAAAGCCTTTGAATCCACCATCATAAACATACCAACGTTCTCCATAAACCCTTCACCATTACCAATAACTTATGGTCATTCCAACTCAAAGAACTTTATGCACCATTACCAATAACTTATAGTCATTCCAACTCAAAGAATAAGTTGTTAGCAATCACCCTAAAGAGTGGCCCATTTTTGGGACCCTTGTAGAGGTTAAAAGAGCCATTAAATTAGTTGATATGAGCATAAATTCAATGCGTGTAGTTTAGATGTTACCCAATACCCATCAAAGTTAAGATGGGACATAGTTTGAGTTTGCTTTGAGGGACAACTCTTTTCCCATGGATTTTATGTGACCCCCTAAACGAACCTTACTTTGAAGGGTAAATTTCATGGCATATATTACTTTGAAGGGTAGATTTCGTGACATATATTCGGGTAATGATTGAAGAGGACAAACATGGCAAGGTGTCCCATGCAATTCTTTCCTTGCTATCATATCATTACAATTATGAATGAATGAATTAATTTTTATTTATTTTTAATTATAAATTAATATTCACACTTTACATTTTCCATATTATTGTTCTTCGACAACTATATCACGCCGGGAGTGTCCGGATAACCCCTTGATTTGACGGTTACAGTTACCTGACCCGTCGTCCACGTTGTTATTATTGACGCTTTATGGTAAATAATTAATAAAGAGCTGCCACTTTCCTAGTCTTCGCATTTGACGCTGACAAGAGAGACCGCTCAGATCCCATTTAATGCTCAAACGGCCTTCTTTTTAGATATGCGCGCTTAGAGTATGTGGAAAACGACTTTCAGTGCTCTGAAACCGCTGTAAAACGGCGGTTTTTTCCTGTGAAACCACCCTGGAGGCCTCCTTTTTGGACTGTAGATGGAGTGAGCGTCCATACCTCTGTGTCATAAGAAGCGTCACCGACTTAACCTTTGACGGTGTCGTGTGTTTTTGGTGGGCTTTTATATCGAGTGGCTTTTGACATTTCAGAATACGATTCCAGTGAAAAACATTGCAGGGGTACGGAGTTCAGTCTTTTGGAAGGAAATTTGTGGGCTTCCTGTATAGGTTTCAGAGTATCCGCTGCCTGTGGGGCATAAGCTGCCGGAGTTGTATCGCTATTGCGGGCTACAGCGGTGCTTACAATAATATAAGAAGGGCTGGGGGTCTTGAACAAATACAAGTGGGGGTAACTAGCATATTGGGTTGTGCAGAGGAATTGTTGAAGGGTCCATTTGGCCATATATCGGGTTTAAGGTGGTAGGACTGTGGAGTGCTAGGATTATAATAGCTCAACGCAGTGAAAGGCTGTGTTGTTTGATAATACGGAGGTGGACTAATGGGGGAAAAACTTGGGAGCAGAGGTCTGTTCATGCAGCTGGTTCTTGTGTTGTGCATCTTTTTTACAGGTACCAAATCTTCACAGAAGCACCACTTCTTTGTGTTTGCTTTTCCCATCGTTTATGAAGTTGGAGGTGTGTTTTGTATGTTTCTGTATCTTTTTTAAATACAAAATGCTGTATTTTATTATGATCCGGTACGCTTGAGCTTCCCCAATCTAGGGGTATTACAATATAGATCTCTTTCAGCTAGGAAGCTAATCGGTGCGGTAGCTATTCTGTTAATTTGCTGAGGACTTGCAGTTACCCCAACCGCTTGAAACTGCTTGCATGGTTGAGACAGTCCCTGAGGGGTGAAACGTGTTTTAAGGATTTGAATCTTGGTGGGTTGTCGCTATCCCAAGCTTATCTAACCAAGATCAAGGTGTCTATATGTTGCTAGATGTTTTGGTGACAATGGTTGTTCTGTTGATGTGGGTACCTTACTGAATGCTTTTGTCTGTCTGACATTTTGATTAAGAACCCATATCCCCATGTAGTAGTTGGTCCTTGGTTTTGAGTTCTTGAACTGAGCTCAAAATCTGTCTGGAGTTTTTGAGCTGAGCCTAAAATAATTTCTTGCCCTCTGTATTGTTTATGGTTGAGGAGACATAACAGGGCCTGTAACAATTTGTAATGGCTTTGTATTACTTCATTGTGTATGTGTGTAGATAATGGCTTTGTATGACTCCATTGTGTTTGTGTTTTTGCTTGCCCAACAGCTGAAGCAATAGGTGTGAACTATGGAAGAATGGGGGACAATCTTCCTCCTCCGAGTGAAGTGGCGAAATTTCTACAGACCACGAACATTGACAAAGTGAAGCTCTTCGATGCAGATCCTAGTGTCTTACAGGCCTTCGCCGATACAAATATAACGGTGGTGGTAGCCGTGGCAAATGACGAAATCCCAGCCCTTAACAAACTGCCTGCAGCGCAGGATTGGGTGAAGAAAAATGTGGCTCCTTACGTTCCAGCTACAAATATAATCGCCATATCCGTGGGAAATGAGATTCTTTCCACGGGTAACAAAGTGCTCATATCCCAGCTCATCCCTGCCATGCAAAATCTACATACTGCTCTTGTTGGCGCTTCTCTTGACAAGCAGATCAAGGTCTCCACACCTCATTCTCTCGGCATTCTGGCTGCTTCTGAGCCCCCATCCATAGGACGGTTCCGTCGAGGCTATGATAGAGTTATTCTGAAGCCATTGTTGAACTTTCTTAGAACAACAGGGGCTCCTTTCATGATCAACCCTTATCCATACTTTGGCTACACAGATAAGACCTTGGACTATGCTCTGTTTAAGCCAAATGCAGGTGTGTTTGACAAGAATACTGGAATCACCTATGCCAACATGTTCCAAGCTCAGCTGGATGCCGTCTACTCAGCAATGAAACTGCTGGGGTTCTCGGATGTAGATATCGTTGTGGCTGAAACTGGGTGGCCATCAGTTGGAGATCCTGACCAGACAGCTGTCAATATGGCTAACGCCCTTTCCTATAATGGCAATCTCATTAACCTTGTCAATTCCAATGCAGGAACTCCATTGATGCCAAACAAGACCTTTGATACTTACATCTTTTCTCTCTTCAATGAAGATCTCAAGCCTGGTCCTATTGCAGAGCGCAACTTTGGGCTATTCAAGCCGGACATGACCATGGTTTATGATGTCGGCCTCCTGAAGTCTGAGGTATTGCTTAATACTCAATGACTCGACTTTAAGAATTCTTTCAATGCTGTTATTTTTGTCTTTGTGCTAGACTAGCAACTGATCAAATCCCTGATGTGTAGCGGGATTGATTTGATCAGGTGCTAGGGATTTGATAGGGTGGTAGTGCAGTGTTACAAACTGTTAATGGGGATGAAACCCATTGAATGCTCGTTTTATACTTGATACAACCATTGAAACACTATGAAAGTAGTTGTGGGCAGAGGATATATCCATGAGCATTCGTCATATGTTTCAAATTTTAGTACGTCTAGTAATTACTGGAGAAGTGTATTATAATCATCTGTCTTACATTCATGGGAATAGGAAAACATCAAGGAAGGGGGAACCCTGTAGGATCTTACAATAAAATTTTGTACAAGAATTTTATGCAGTGTTGCTGCCATTTATAACCTCAAGGCTGTCTTTACCTGCCGTATTTATATTGTCAATACTCATGTTTTGAAGTTCTAAACATTCTTAATATATTTACCTACTTGTTTAGAGGGTAAATTCGGCCAGCTATGTAATTGTAAACTATCAATCTTCCTGCTTTTATTGAGTGTTTCTGCCTTTGCTTATTTACATCTTATGAGCATTTTATAATTGTTAAAAGTCACTGTGTACAACAATTAACAAACTTGCTTTTGATCCAGAGTGCAACTCCTGCGCCTATTTCTACAGCACCAGTAACACCGACGAGCCCTGCACCTATTTCTACAGCACCGGTAACACCGACCACCCCTGCACCTGTTTCTACAGCACCAGTAACTCCGACCACCCCTGCACCAGTTACAGGAACAGATAAGTCTTGGTGTGTTGCTAAACCAGATGCAGATCCCAAAGTATTGCAAGCCAATATAGATTATGCATGTGGACAGGGAGTGGACTGCAGTCCCATTCAATCAGGTGGCTCTTGCTTCACTCCAAATACTGTTGTGGCGCATGCTACCTATGCAATGAATTCTTACTACCAGTTAACTGGTCGCCACAGCTATGACTGTGATTTTGCTCAAACAGGGTTTCTTACACAAGAGGATCCGAGTATGTATTCATCTCTGCTTTATACTTGTCATTTTATAAATAATAGACTTAAATTTTTGTCATTCAAGCCTGCACCTTAACCAGTGTCAAGCCTGCACCTTAACCAGTGTCAGACAGCCATTCTCCTTTTAAGATGGAACAAATGAATTGCTACAATTACACGGCTCCTCCTTTGAGCTCCTCTCAAGATATGGGCTATCCAGATTTTCAGCCAGGAATGGCATTTCTAGGAAAGTTACTCTTCACGTTGGAGTCAAAGGGCATATGTTCGGTCTCCAAGCTCCAAGTAAGAAGGGGGGTTTTTGCATGACCACTTATTGGCTCCTGGATGTGAGAAAAACTAGCAATTTCTTATCAAAGCCCAGTATGTTTCTTGCATTAGGGCCTAGTAACAGGCCTTGCAGACTCAGGGACGCCTTGCAGACTCAGGGACTTGATTGTGATATTTGTTTTATTGTCTAGTATTAGGCCTGTCAGGTTCACAGAAAAGCTTTTATTTTTCCGAGTCTTGGGGTACAGGCTGCCTTTGCGTTCCCTGTCCAATATCCCCCCAAAACTATCAAAAGGTCATCTTGACCTGTCATAACTTTCAATGCTTCATACGTTTGCTTACAACATGTGCTATTTTAGGTCTTCCATTTTTCTGATTCTAAAACCAGTCTAGTTTTTGCTAAATCTTTCAAGAACAAACCTTAGTGAAGTTAAAACGTTTCAGGGCCCCAAGAATCTAACCTGCCTTTTAAGCCCTAGTAAATCCACCATCACCTGTACTTCGTTGGTTGGGCTGTGTGGTAGACTGGTGAGTTTTATCATAACTGGCCGAGGTTCGATTCTCTGACAATCACCCAGTGATTCCATGGAAAGCTATAAAAACAAAAAACACTATACTTACATTGGGACCTTTGATTTTTTTTAAGCCAGGCTTAATTGTATTGGTAAAGAATGTTAACATCTGTCATTTCTATGTTCAATATAATGAACTGATTGGCATTTATTTGTGTTGCAGGTTATGGTGTGTGCGTATACCAGGCAACATAGTGTACAATCCACTTAGAATTTTTCAAAGCTCCTCATTGAAGATAGCTAGGATAGCATTTATTTAATTTAACTACGCCATATAGTACTTGTAATCCGTAACGGCTATAAAAGCTACAGCGATCAGATTGAAGTGGACACTTTCTGGGATTCTGTCAGTAGTGCTAATGATAATTTATTTATATAAGATTTGCTTTTTGGGTTTCTATTAAATATATTCTTCATGCATGTAACGCCGTACTGCGAATCGGCATTTTACGCGTTTTGTAATATACGCCGACGTTGGCCTACTTTGAATGGTATTTATCAGAAGTTGTGCAACGTGTAAGCGCGTTCATAAGAGTCAAATATTTACAGTAAACAAATACTTGTTTAAGTTTATTTTGGAAAATGTAGGAGAGAAGGGGAAAAACCCAAAACACAAATATTCTCACTATAATGAAGTTGGCCCACCTTACCTCCTAATGGGTGGGCCCCAATTTTAAAAGGATCTCGTGATTGTGACCCACGTTCAACTCTGCTACATGTTCACATCCCAATCTGATACACATATGTTTGATAGCATGTTTTTATAATTAACCAAAAAGAACAGCTGTCCCACTTTACAATATTCCAAGCACTAACTCTGCAAAACATGACACTCCTGGATGGAAGCCACATGGTTGGAGACTTTTGGATTTCACACTTGTGTGGTCCCCCCGACATCAAATATCAAGTAGATTTAACAGCAATGGTAAACAACTATTTGTTGTACTTTCACTTATTTTCATTATGGAAAATCAAGGAGAAAGTGGTGGAGGACATTCTCCTTGAATGTTACCCCACATGGAATTATGCCAAATTTTCCAATAGAATAATGAGAGGGCCACTTATTCCACTACTAAATGTGCTCCGCCTTTGGTGGTGTGTTTTGCTCCCGTTAATTTAGGGGTTACATGAAGCAGTAACACGTTTTTCATTAATAACTTAGTGAGTGTTTGTGACTTGTATTAATAACTTAATGAGTGTTTCTCACTTGTATTAACTAAACTTAAGTATTCTAAAGTTACATTTTGAGGGATGGTATAAAGTTATTTTGGGATTTGGCATGGTAAAAACATTTCATTAGGTAGATCTTACCGCCTTCATTTAATTTTTTTTTTTAAGATAAAAGGCAAGTTATATAATTCTTTTATCTAATGTTCGTTGAATTTTCTGACCACAATCTATTAAAGCAAAAGGCACATTATATAATGTTCCTTGAATTTTCTGACCACAATCTATTAAAACAAGTTACATGATGTTCTTTGAATTTTCGAACGCAATTTATACAATTATTACAGCTGTGAGAGGGATTAAAAAAGACATCCATTAAAGTCTCTTAACACAATCTAATAAAGTCGGGATTAAAAAAGACATCCATTAAAGTCTCTTAACACAATCTAATAAAGTCGCGAGGGATATTTAAAATCTAATAAAGTCGTGAGGGATATTTAAAACATGAGAACAATTTTTTTTTTTTATATATTTTAAATAAATAATAAAGTCGCGAAGGATATTTAAACAGGAAAAAGCATAAAAAATAATTTATATTTAATTATTAATATTATATTATAAATAATTAACCATGTTTTTTTAATTTCAATTTCATTTTAATTGACAAACATTATTATATTTGTTAAATAACAATTATAGTGTTCCATTTATTCAAGCTTCACTACCCCACAACTCATTGTTTAAGAGATTATCCTCCATACACATTTGCCAAAGCCTCACAACATCCTCCAATTGCCAGAGCCTCTTCCCAAATAAATACATCCTCTATGCACAATTAGTTTATTGCCGGAGCCTCTTCCCAAATAAATACATCCTCCATGCACAATTAGTTCGTTGCCCCTCTTCCCAAATAAATGAATGTTGTTAACCAGTCCAACCATCTTAGCAATTTATTACCACTTATTTACTTCCCAAATGCACAATTAGTTCGTTGCCCCTCTTCCCAAATAAATGAATGTTGTTAACCAGTCCAACCATCTTAGCAATTAATTACCACTTATTTACTTCCCAAATATTACATATTTGTTAAATAACAATTATATTATAGTGTTCCATTTATTCAAGCTTCACTGCCCCACAACTCATTGTTCAAGATCATTCTCCATGCACAAATAGTTTGTTCCTAGAGCCTCTTCCCAAGTAAATGAATGTTGTTAATAGTCCAACCATCTTAACAATTTACTATCACTTATTTACTTCCCAAATACTACATATTTGTTAAATAACAATTATAGTGTTCCATTTATTCAAGCTTAACTGCCCCACAATTCATTGTTCAAGATCATCCTCCATACACAATTTGTTGCCAAAGCCTCGCAACCTCCTCCATTCACAATTAGTTGGTTGCCAAAGCCTATTCCCAAATAAATACATCCTCCATGCACAAATTCGCCTCTTCCCAAATAAATGAATGTTGTTAACCATCCAACCATATTAGCAATTTACTACCACTTATTTACTTCCCAAATATTACTTTTCAAATAAATGAATGTTGTTAACTGTCCAACCATCATAGCAATTTACTACCACTTATGAAGTGGAAACATACAAACAAAAAAACCAATTTTTCTTTTTTATATTAGCACACCCCTTTTGGATGAAAACTAAAAAAACCTATTGCATTGGAATACCCTCCAATACCGACTTTAATACATATAACATGCAATTAACATATTATATGTAACATGTGCACTTAACATGTTATATGTAATACATATAACATGTAATTACATGTATTACATATTAATATGTTATATGTAATACATATAACATGTAATTACATGTATTACATATAACATGTATAACATATTAGGTGCATGTTATATGTATTACATTTAACATGCACCCAATATGTTATACATGTTATATGTATTACATGTCACATGTAGTTACATGTAATAATACATATAACATGTAACTACATGTTACGTGTAATACATATAACATGTATAACATGTAATTACATGTTTACATGTATTGCATGTTATATGTAATACATGTTATATGTATTACATGTAACATGCAGTTACATGTTATATGTATTAATACATGTTATATGTATTACATGTAACATGCAGTTACATGTTATATGTATTAATACATGTAACATGTATTTATGTAATTACATGTTACATGTAATACTTGTAACACGTAATAATACATATAACATGTAACAACATGTTACATGTATTACATATAACATGTTAAGTGCATGTTATATGTATTATATGTAACATGTAATTACATGTTACATGTACATGCAATTACATGTTATATGTATTACATTTAACATGCACCTAATATGTAACATGTTATATGTATTGCATGTCACATGTAGTTACATATTATATGTATTATTACATGTATTACATATAACATGTAATTCCCTGTTTACATGTTACATGTATTGCATGTTATATGTAATTACATGTAATTACATGTTATATGTATTGCATGTAACATGTAGTTACATGTTATATGTATTRTTACATGTTATATGTATTATTACATGTAACATGTAATTATGTAATTACATGTTATATGTATTATAACATGTAACATGTAGTTACATGTTATATGTAATTCTTGTAACAAGTAATAATACATATTATATGTAACACGTAATAATACATATAACATGTAACAACATGTTACATGTATTACATATACCATGTAACTACATGTTACATGTATGTAACATGTTATATGTAATACATGTAACATGTAGTTACATGTTATATGTATTGCATGTAACATGTAGTTACATATAATATGTATTATTACATGTTACATGTATTACATATAACATGTAATTACATGTATTATATGCAACATGCATGTTATATGTAATACATCTAACATGTAATTACTTGTTATATGTATTGCATGTAACACGTAGTTACATATTATATGTAGTTACATATTATATGTATTACATATAACATGCACTTAATATGTTATATGTAATACATATAACATGTAATTACATACATATAACATGTATTTGCAAATATAAGTATTTTTTCTTAAAAACTAAAGAATTTTTTCATTTTATATTAGCACACCCCTTTTGGGATGAAAACTAAAGAACTAGTGTCTACTTGGTAAATATAAGTATTTTTTTCTAAAAAAACCTACAACTATTTTTTTAATTTTATATTAGCACACCCAAATACAAGTATTTTTTTCCAAAAAAAACCTAAAACTATTTTTTTCATTTTATATTAGCACATCCCTTTTGGGATGAAAGCTAAAAAAACCTATTTCATTGGAATAGCTTTTACTATTGACATGAACTATATATATATTTATTATTATTTTTTATTTATTTATTTATTTTTTGTTTTTTTATCTTTGAACATTCATCTATTGCACCATAATTTATTCTCTTCTCAACTTAAATAACTATTAAATCTCATTTTTTGTTATAATTATTAGATTTAATATGAAACCTCAAGTACATATTCAAGTAGGGGATCAATCTCAAAATCTCTTACATGAAACTCAAAGCACTTGAATCACTTAAACTAACCTACATAAATAAACATATTGAAGTGTGTTTATTCTTGAATATATACAACAACATAAATATTTATTTAATTGTTTATATATTGAGTATGCTTAACAACATAAACATTAATGGAATTATATTAGAATTAAGTTTTGGTTATTTGTTTGTATATTGATTGTAAATAATATTGGAAATTTAAAGGAATAAATTTTGTTTATGGATTAATTTTTTTTTTTTAAAATTATCAATTTTCATTTTATAAAATAATTTTCCTAAATTTTATAAAATAAGAATATTTTGTTTTAAAAATTTGCTCTAATTTTCCAAAATTATACAAAACTTTAAAAATTTAAACATTTTTACAAAAATATAAACAAATATTTTAAGAATTTGTAACATTCATAAATTTTAAAGTATGATTTTTAAAATTTTTCAAAAAAACAATTTTTTAGAAGCTTTTTAATACATTTTTTTTTTTAAATGTGTAATAATATTCTAAACTAAAATTAAATTGTATCTATATTAAAATCTATATTAAAAATGTTAATTTAATAACTCACGAAAATAACTCTAAATTGAATTTGGAAAAACAATATTTATCACTTTCATCAATTTTAATCTATGTTTAATATCTTGTAGTTTTTATTTATTTATTTATAGTTATAAATATGATGATCACAATTATAAATTAGTATATTTTTTAAATAGTTTAATAAAAATATCAAAAGATATTTTCATTATAATATTGTTAAAAAATAATAATCAATTTATTGTAATTAGAGTTATCTTATTTTGAAAATTTGTTTTCTTAATAATGATCTAATAATGATCTCTTAATGTGATTACTCTTAAATTGCTAAGAGGCTTGTACATGATGATGATCCCATACTTTCATGATGACTCATCGCTCAGAGTTTTATGTAAATCCTAGTGTACTAGGGGGTTCTACACATTTTAGAAATTTGAATTGTGACATATTATTATAATATTTGAAAACTAATAGGATAAAGAATTTAAGTTGTTTGTTATTTAGTTTAGTTAATTTTCTTATTTTTTGCAAACACATAATATCATAGTAATAAGACAAAATGCATTGGAGTTGAATAATGGTGCATTAGTGAAACAAACTATATATTAGTGTGCTTTAAAATTGCTATGAAATAGGTTGCTATGGACATCATAAAAAATGTACTAAGAAACAAGAGAAATCATTGATGCATTCATTTGCATATGGAATATATAGTTATGAAAAAGATATATGGAAGAGGTATATTGATTTGATTAGAGCTACAATGTGTTAAATTGACAAAGATTCTACATGTGATTTTTCTTTCTTTCTAAGTGTGGCATGTGCACTATGCTTCATTTTTGCACAATGTTTGAATGAGGAGGGTGATATTTGTAGTAGTGCAAAAAAGGTGATGCATGGAATTATTGTCAAGGTTAAATATCGATGTTCAAAACTTCCGATGTCAATAGTTGCATAAGATAATGTTAGTGCCTTTCCATCTTGAGTGAGATTTGTTTCTTGTTTCCATGCTTTATGGGTGGGATTGATACATTATTTTCTTTTGTTTGGTTTGATGGTGGACTTTGATGTAGGCATAGAATTTGACAACACCATTCATTGTAAAGTTTGGAGGCCCTAATCAATTTGTGTAGGTAAATTGTATGACCTTTCCTAGTACTCCATAACCTAATGTACTTGGCTCCACAATTTGTATGTCAACATAACTCATTGTCTACACCATAACAATATCTTTGTTCTATTAGGTGGGATTGATATATTATTTTATTTTGTTGGACTTTGATGTAGGCATTGAATTTGGCAACACCATACATTGGAAAGTTTGGAGGCCCTAATCCACATGTGTAGGTAAACTGCATGACCTTTTCTAGTACTCAATAACCTAATGTACTTGGCTCCACAATTTGCATGTCAACATAACTCATTGTCTACAACATAACAATATATTTGTTTTGTTTGGCGGTCATCATTTTCTTTAGGCTCACCATGACTTATGTATTCTACCATGCTACATGCAAGTAGCTTGTTGAATGCTTGAAGCATTTGCATGTTATGCTGGGAGACCAAAATATTTGTTGCAAGTAGGTATATGGATGCATCAATGACATTAAGTTTTATTGCATAAAATGATGTATGTGTCCAATGTTAAAGGATCTCCCAATCTTGTAATATCAGAGTTACATTCTTGATGTTTGTTAGTGGGTGGTGACACTGTTGTTGGGTTGCATCATTACCCTCTTAGCATAAGATTGTTTGCAAGCTTGCAACAATAATGAAGTAATCCAACAAATACTTTCTTAGTGTTGTGCTCACATATATAAGTGTGTCTATCATTGGTGGTAGTTTCCCTATATCTCTAATAAGAATTACAGAGCGACAAACAAATGAGAAATTGTATTTTTCTAGAAATGCTTCAAGTAAGCGATTCTCAATTTGCAAATAGAGTTCAAGTCCTATGAAGCTCATCCCATCAATGAAAGTGTAATGGATATGTTTTAGCTCCTCATGGAAATTTGCCAAAGTCTATGCTTCTAAAGGATGGATGTCTTTTGTTGAACTCAAGTGTTGTATGTATAGTGGTTGAATGTATGTTGAAAGATGTAGCTCTAGGGTGCTTTTGCATTAATGAACCTTTATAACAAAATTGGCCAAATTGAATAAATGGATATGAACTCTCCAAATGGATTGACACAATTAGCTACCATTGAAAGTCTAACATTAAGAGGTTCCTAAAAAATGGGCCATCTTTCCTTGATGTCCCTAAATGCATAAACATCTCTAGGCATTGCATAACCACCATATTCACTTCTCTTCCATGCATTATGATACATAAATTGTGCTATGTTTTTGCACCTGAACAATCATTCGAAACATCGAATTATGGGGATATGAAGAAGAAATTTGTGGGACACCTTATTTGTTACCTGATCAATTCAATATTTACTAATTTCAAATTTAGGGTATTCAAACTTTGTTTCTTCTTGTCATTTTATATAATATGATCATTAGGACATGCATCAATCATGTGATACTCCATTCTTATATCTTTTATAATGGCTCACAATTCTCATTATGTGCGAGGTAAAGTATTTGACAGTGATAGGAGAACATCACCTACAATCTACAAGAAAAAATAAATTAATATAATGAATAATGGATATTAAAGGCCAATATATTATAATAATAAAATAAAAGACAAAAACTTTTATTTATATATATAATCATCTTGCATACCTTAGGATTTGTGTCATACAAGTGTTTGAAATATCATTCGATGTCTTCAAGTTGACCAACAACAAAATAACAAAGATACGATTTGTCTTTGAGTCTTTGTATAGGCGTGTTTGTGTCTTATCAATAAGAGGTACATCATGAATATTTTCATAGATCCCATCCATGGAAACAAAGGTCTCATGGGTCATCATATTTATCCCTTCATTCTCAATAATATCCATGTCATTTTTCTTCCATAGGATCAACTTCAATTCTACCACCTTCATCATCTCTACTAGAATTGTTGCATTAGGAGTTCTAGGCATATGCGATTTTTTTCTTTGTAATTACAAATAAATATTTATAATTAGTATTGAAATATCAAAACATTTAATACTATTAAAAACCAAAAAAAAAACATGTTTTTGATATGTTACCAAGGGGTGATATTGGGTTATCCCTTCCAGGTGCCCATGCTTTAAGTAATGTTTCCTAATTGTTGACCTGTTAATTCTTCTTTTATGTCATTGCATTTTGTGCAAGGGTAATACTATTTCCAATTACCAATATCAACGAGTTTGGGATGATTCTAAGATGATTTCTCATGATTGCTTGTATGAAAAAATAATTGCATTCGTCAAAATTAACATCCGTAGTGAGAACACATTCTTCACTGATTATATATTGTATATAATCCAACTAGTTGGATGCACCAATACTCGAGTTAGGGTTGTTTCACATTGTTTTCTATTTCAACAAAATATTTAACTCATTCTTAAGTACATTAAGAATACATTCAAAGAGTTTCACAAACAAAGAATTCAAATGGCATTAACAAATTTTAATAAAGAAAAAATTTGATTATGGGTAGAAAAATTTACCTATATTATTATGCCACCTAATCTCTTTAGAAAAAATAATTGTTTCTTTTGCGTGAATGTCTCTTCAACACCCTGGAAAAAAAACTTTATCAACAAACACATTGAAAGGTCAATTTAAAAAACCCCTTAAATGTCCTATACGCGATGGTATATTAACATAAGTTTTTTTGAAGATAGAAAAGTGAAAATATAAATGTGACGTCATTTAAACAACACGACTAACTTCGTTCAATAAATGTTTGTCAAGTGTAAAATTTAAAAGAAAATGACATATTTCACATTTTTTATTGATTTTTTTATGTTAAAAAAGTCTTTTATCAACAAATGTCGAATTTCAATGCCAAATGTACTAGTGCATCCAGTCACTGGGCGATCATCATCCATGTGCCGATCCCATCCATCATTATCTTATTTCAAAGGCTTGATTTTCCTAATATGACTAAGGCCAAAGCCATAAATTGCTTATCATTCTTGGTTGGCATAGGAGGCCAACTATGCCCTTGCCCCCTCTACTCTTGAACTTGTTTCCTCACCAAGTGGCATGCCTTGTTGTCATCTTAGTGAGACTACATTCATAGAGTCAAGATGAACCAGGAAGTGGACATTGTTTTCATCTTGGTGAGACTACATTCATGATAGTCAAGATGAGCCAAGTGGATCCTATAACATACACATTTTGATTCCTTGTTTAAATTGTAATTAATTATGTTTAGTGATGTTTATTTCAACATGAGTATTTAATTACCATGCCAGGTTGAACTCGATAAATCCAAAAACATTGAATATGTATTTTATTTTTAGTTAATGAAAAAAACTAAGCAATGGATTAAGGCACAATCGCCTACATGGACCATGATACCATGATCGAGGAATGGTGAGGGGGCTTTGGGAATCCACCTTGTAAATAATCCCAAGTCACCCTTGTCAAAATTTTTTTGGTTATATTTGAATTCGAAAATGTCCCACTCATTTTTCCCTCCAGCCCAAAGCATTGAATGTAAAAACTTGGGTGGTTGAAGTGTCTCCTCCCAATGGTTATTGAGCTTGGGATGGTAGTTGAGAGAGCCCTCTTAGCATCAAATGTAGGGAATGGGGTTAGTTCGTCCATGAGAAATCATGGATGACCCAAGATATATGGAAAAAATGGAGAAAATCATGATTTTATAGGAGGCAGAAGAGAGCAAAGGGAGATTGGGGACGCGATATGGGTTGAGTTGTAAGAAAGACCAGTTGGAAATTCCCTAGTTTGGACCCAAAGGTCGTGTGAGAAACTTCCTGTGAATGATGTATTGCAGGACTATGAGTTTAGGGCCTCGTTGAGTGGACGAGAAACACTAAAGGAGGAGTTTTCCGAGGGACTGTGAAGTAGCGAAGGGGAAGCTCCTTGTGTCGCGCTGAGCTAGCACGAGAGGTGCCAAAATCACGGGGGTCCTAAGAACCAACAAGGAGATTCCCTGTCATAACTAACCCTTGAAGAGTTTTCCAATTTCCCATAATTGTTGAGAGTTGTCTAAGTTCACCCTTGTGGTATCATGGTCTGGATAGGGGGTGTCCGGCTATAGAAAGACTACGCGCACTTATGCCTATGGTTGGCTGGAAAATCCTTCACCCTTAGTGAGTTGGCTTGGTAAAAAAGATTGAATCAAATAAGTCTAGTACTTGTTAATAATTGGAAAATGAGCTTGTATTCTTGCTTGTGAATTGATGATATGCATGCATGGTTAAATTATGAAGTTTTATGGGCTATGAGACATCCTTGAGAGAAAATAATTAAAGGGAAGTTCTTGAAAATAATTGCAATAAGGAACAAGTCTTTATGTTCATTGAATTTAGGAATTTTAGTGTAATTTCCTAAGTTCACTCCATGAAACAATTCTTGGGATAGAGCTATATAATGTTCTACTAAGAGCTATAAGCTCAGCCTTCATGGTATAATATATCTTTGCATAGTTGTGTGTGTGGGATTGTTGATTTCATTGGAATTTAATTTCTTAGTTGAAGAAATTACCTTAGAATCATGTTACAACACTTAGATAATGTATGCCCTAAAGAGTGCAGACCCGTAGGCTGTTCTGGTTATGTGATGTAGTGTTAAGTTACAACCTTGTAATGAATCAAGTTGCATTGATAATAATGTAACTGTTATGTAATTGTCCCTATGTGGTCTTTATATGAGCATTGGAATGATGTAGACTTAAATGATATCTTAGAAGAGGGATGTATGTTTATTGGCATGGGTAATTTCTTGACACAGTGAATTTTATGTAATGGGATGAGTTCTTAAAATTGAGCTTTTTTGAGTTTTAAAGACTGAAAGCCTTGTAAACTGGAAGGCCAACTCGAATAGTATAACTAAGGGAATTTGTAAAGAAAATATGAGGCTTAATAAGTTTCCTTGGGTGTTTGGATCCTTGGTTGTCTAGGTCAACCTGTGAAGGCGTATTATATATATATATATATATATATATAGAAGAGATTATAGGCTTACATCCTTAGAGAAAGGCCACACTTCTTAAGAGCAAACCTTTAAGTATAAGCTACACATTTTACTCCCAAGATTTTGACCAAGTATGAAGTTAAAGGATTAAGGCCTCTTCCCTACCTTGTAAAAGTCAAAAGGGAGCCATGAAGAAGTTTCTTTCCCTTGGGGAAAACACTTTGTAAAAAATTAAGAACTTAGAAAAGTTATAAAGCAAAAATCTTGGTAGAATTAGTGTATCACATGAAGTTTATTTTCATGCGATACAGGGCGTGTCGCATGAAATTTAACTTCGTGCGACATGGAAAATAACAATGAAAAGTTATCGTGGAGGAAGAAATATTTGTTTGGTGTGGCATATTGCAAGAAGAAAAAAATTGTCCAATACACCGCACTCTTAAAGTTTTCCAAAGACGAGATACGACAAAGACTCCAAAAATGATGCAGGAGCACCGCACGAAATCAAAACGAAGGATAGATGGATATGCACCAGCGCACATTTTGGAGATATTTTGAATTTCAAAAGGATGTCACATTAATGTAATATCTGGAGAGACATAAGTGCTCTTAAATGTTTTGGGGATTGTAACACAGATCTTGAGCATTGCGCTCATCTGTCAGTTGTAGACAATTAATGTAACAAATGTAAAGTATATGTAGGCTTTAATTTGATTAGATAACTTAGAGCTGTAGGAGGGAAAACTCGAGAAAGCTGCCTCGTATGTATTGTATTGTATTGTATCATTATTCTAATTGTAAGAGTAGAGATGTAGAGAGAAAGATAATAGGAGAGCAAGAGAAGAACAAAGATTGTAGAAGTTGTATAAGAAAATAGCTATTGCTATAGAACCCATGTACAAACGCACTTGAGTTAATATAAGAATGCTTTGACTCAATTTCATGGTGTTGTGATGAATATTGTTTGCATCTATTGAATGGTATGTGTACAATTTTCTTATATACTTTGTTATGCATTTGTTTCAATGCTTTGTATGTATGATTTCATGTTGAATGTATGAAGTCTGTGAGAGGGAGAGTATGAGTTTCAATTGTTTCTCTTCCTGAGAATTCCTGCGAAGAGTGCAGTGAAGGTCCGCAAGGAGTGCATTGACGAGATTCTGAGTTTTACCTCAGAAAATCTCAGGAGAGATACCGTTGTTCTCGTACCAATAGAAGTGAAAGTATATCACAAAGCCGTGCAAGGTGTGCGCAGGCCAGGTTGAAGTCTTATAATTTTCCAACTAGGTGAGTGGTTGAAGAACTGTTGTTGCAAGGAATGCACAGAGTTGGAAGATTTCAGATAATCAGAGATTATCGTGAAGGCTGCAAGGAGTGCGTACAAGAATCCCTTGGAATCGTTGAGAAGTTGCAGCCAGTATCAAGCTCATGAGGGATAGAGTCTTGGAAAGTTCAAAGGAAGGATGAGGGCCGAAGTTACCTCGTAGAAACCAAGCTCAGGAGGAAGGATGCCAAGTGATTTGTCCAGGAGTCTTTGTGAACTGAACGAACGGTTGAGTTTCTCGGAGGGAGAAACACCAATTTTCTGTGGACCATTGGATCCAGTGGATCAACGGGGAGGATAAGGCTGAGTGTCTGTCAACATTCACAAGATCAGGAGGATATAAGACATTAGATCTAGATCAATGAGAGTTGTTGATTGGATATTGGAGTTTCGACATTTCAGAGTCAGAAGTGTGGAGGAAGTCGTTTTCAGGAATCCCTGATACATGAAGTTCTGATGCGATCTGGACTGTTAGATCGAGGAAGAATCAGGACCGTTGATCCATAGCAAGGAAGTCGTGAGTTTGGACTTCAGGAAAAGGAGAAGAGTCACATCGTGAACTCACGAGTCTCTAAATCCTGACACGCTCGGAAGTAAGGCCCCAGGGCTTAGCTGGAGGTCATATGGTGAAAACATAAGGGATAAGCTAAAGAGCCGTTAGCCCTTTTCGGGGTTTCGGGAATAGAAGGAGTCAGGGTGACTCACAATAGAAACCACGAAGTCGCGAAATCTGAAACACCTTTTCGGGTTAATTCAGTGGTCACGTTGTGTGGTCACGTAGGGTGGAGGTTCGCGCCTAGTGCTTGTTCACGTAGACGTAACTTCTAAGAAGGACCTGTGGTATTGTATGCATTGAAGGTTCCAGTGGGAACTAAAGAGCCGTTCCAGCTCAGGGTAATAGAAAGATCCAAAGTCCGGGAGGTCACGCTGAACCTGCTGAGGTAGGGGTGCTGCATCAAAAACTTGGCATGATTTTCAATAATTTCACAAGGCAAAAATGTTCGTGGTGCGATGTATCACACCATAAATTTTTGTGGTGCGATACACTGCACCGTCAAAACTTTTTTTGTCACGCGATACAAGGCTAGAAGAAAGAGTTACTTGTTGCGGCAACTAAACTTTCGAGGATGTGACATGATGGATCCAAAGGCTACCATATGAAGGAAAATATTTTTGGGTGCGACATATCGTGCCACAAAAATGTTTGGCGTGATACGTCACCGAATTTGAAAGTTTTGAGTGATGCGATAAACACATTGCATGCCTCAAAATTTTTCAGAGATGCGACATGAAAAGGGAAGAAAAGGAAGTTGAAAGTGAAGGTGAGGGAAAAATGAGGTAAGGAAAGAGAACGGATGTCACAAGACAAGAATGTTTATAGTGTCATAATAGACTAGTTGAAATTAGATGATTTCTCCAGTTATGACATGTCACACCATTAAAGTTTATGGTGCAACACATCGCATGAAAAAACATTTCTAGAGGTGTGATAAGAAGATTTAGGGAGATGTGAAATAATTCACTGGAGGAAGTTTTCTAGGTGCCCACAAGTCAAAAGGAAGGAGAAATGCCTTGATAACCATGAAACTTATGAGGTGTATGTATGAAAGGTGATGTGTCTCAATAGGAAGCTAACATGACCCTTGTACAGACAATGACATCATAGAAGAGAGAGAAATCCTTTATTACACTTCAAAATTCCATAACTTATCATCCAGAGATTGGAATTTATTAAGAGTATAGTTGTTGGAAATCTCTCAACGAGTAGAATTCCCCCGTCAACTCATAATTGACCTTAGAGTTAGGTTTTAAGTGGAATAATTTGAATACCCCATCTCCTTAATGCTACTTAGGGGGTTGGGTATGTTATAATGTGATCTGGATTTTATGGGCAAAACGAAATGACTACTGATTATTAACATATGCTTAACACAGAATAACAAAGATACAATAAAACTGGTTTTCTATTCAATAAGGAAATAAGCTGAAACTGTAAAATGCAGCGAAAAACAAGCTTACTGGAATGGTGGCGGCTTATCTCTGAGAAGAGATGTGACGATTGCACTCATTCACAAGAAGATGATTACAATGAGGCTTTGAAGACCTTTTTACAATAAACAAGAGTGTAAAAAACCCTAGACATCCAAAAACCTAACCCTAGGAGATGAAGCGCCAAAAGTCAC
>ML812697.1:34776-48369 GCA_009831015.1 Picea engelmannii
CTTTGACGACTCGATAAAGCCAGATCCTTTGTTGTCGAGTGCCCTTGATCTGTGTGTCCACAATCTGATCACTGGATTTCTGTTGTATGCAGTCGACGTTGAGCTCTGTTGGTGTCAGATGTTCTGCTACGTCTGAGGTGTCCAATAATGGTGGGAAATAAGGCCGAAGGAGGTCCACGTTGAACACTGGGTGCGGGCCAAGGAAAGGAGGAATGTTGAGCTCAAAATAATTACCCCCCATAGCTTTGGTGATGGTGTACGACCCATAACAGAGTGGGCGAAGCTTTCGATGGGGTCTTGTAAGGCGTTCTTTCTGCAAGTGCAACCAAACTTTGTCGCCCACCTGAAACTTATGTGGCACCTGATGTTGATCATGACACTGCTTGTAATTGTCATTGGACTTCTGTAGGATATCTTGAACCCGTTGGTGGATGTGCTAGATCCGCTCAATGAACCGGGTGGCTTTGTCAGCTTCAGTTGGAGCAGGAGATGATTCGGCTGAGGTGAACGTAAGGGGAAGTGAAACATATATGGGACCCAATGGTTGGAATCCCAAACCCACCTGAAAGGGGATGTGGACGGTTCAACTATGC
Organism: Picea engelmannii; assembly: GCA_009831015.1. Lineage (NCBI taxonomy): Eukaryota > Viridiplantae > Streptophyta > Pinopsida > Pinales > Pinaceae > Picea > Picea engelmannii. The sequence continues at coordinate 35,370 of ML812697.1, forward strand.
AGGGCTTAGTTGTAGCTATACTAGACATAGGGAAGACTCTCATCCCATGTGCGAGGGTGCTTGGAATTATACATGCGTAGGATATGCACGATCATTCGATTTACGACCTTAATTTGGCCATCTGTCTGGGGGTGGAAGGCCATGGATTTGGTGAGCTTGGTGTCCAACAGTGACCAGAGGCTCGACCAAAATGTGTTGAGAAATCGACTGTCCCGATCTGAGACAATGGTTTATGGGATTCCAAAATGTACCCAGACTCGTTCAAAGAAGAGATTGGCAGTGGCTTCTGTTGTGATGCTCTTCTTGCAGGCAACCAAAATCGCCATCTTAGAAAAGCGATTAACAACCACAAAAACACAATCATTTCCCCGCTTGGTGGATGGGAGGCCCGACATGTAGTCCATTGAGATGCATTCCCATGGCCTTTTAGGAGTAGGAAGAGGGGTGTACATGCCCTATTTCTTAGTGGTAGGTTTGGCAATAGCGCAGGCAGTGCATTACCTGATATACTTGCTGACCTCCTTTCGAAGTTTCGGCCAGTAGAAATGTTTCTGTAGCAGCGCAACTATCTTTTTGACGACGAAGTGTCCTGCCACCCGACTGTAGTGGGATTCCCAGATCATCTTCGCTCGCTCACTTGATGGAACATAGATATGGCCCAAATGACACAACAACCCATTCTAAAGACGGAAATTATCGACAACTGCGTTTTCACCCAACATTTGGTAGGTGGTGGCGATGTTCCGGTCTGTCTCATAGAGTTGGGGCCATCCAGAGGTCTCATGACCGCAAGAGTCTAGCACCATGGTGAGTGCCACGACTGGAGGTCTACTGAGGAAATAAACGACGCGGTTGATGCTTCATGTTTTATACTTGATGTTGAGGTGGAATTGCTGTAAGTATGTGGACCAATTTTGATGGCGGTCATTCTGTAATTTTCCTTGTGGCTACATGAACTGCAGTGGCTTATGATTAGTTTCGATGACTGTCTCCTTCCCAAGAATGTAATGTTTCCACTGGTGGTTGTCTTTCACAATGGAGTACATTTCTTTGTCGTAAGTAGGGTACTTACAGACAATATCCGATAGTGTCTCACTATGATAGGCCACGGGGTGGTCGTGCTGAGTGAGAACGACGCCCACAACATAGTCTTAAGCATCTGTCTCGATCTCAAAGGGCTGCTGCAGGTCTGGTAGTGAAAGTACTAGGGCTGAGCACAAGCACTGCTTCAAATCATCGAACGCTTGTTGTTGGGACCGGCCCCATGAAATTTTTTCCTTACCACCACCCCTAGTTATTTGGGCGAGGGCCCATGCAATATCGGATAATCCCGACACGAGTCTACAGTAGAAATTGGAAAGGCCCAAGAAGCTCCGAAGCTCAGTGAGATTGGTTGGGGCTAACCAGTCACGGATGACTTAGATCTTGGATGGATCCACATGTACGACATGCTAATTAATGATGTAGCCCAGGTAATGGACCCTATTCATGCTGAAGGAGCATTTTTCCAAGTTGGCGTATAGCTTTGTGCTGTCGCAGGGTGTGTAGAACCTACTGAATATGAAGCAAGTGTTCTACCCAAGACTTGCTGTAAATGAGAATGTCATCCAGATACACCACTAGAAAAGTATTGGTGAATGGTCACATGATATCGTCCATCATCCTCATGAAAGTGGCTGGAGCGTTTGTCAAACCAAAGGGCATGACCAACCATTCAAAAAGGCCTTCCTTTGACTTGAAGGTGGTCTTCCATAGATCTTTCTGTTCTATCGGGACCAGGTGGTAGCCAGACTTCAGATCAATCTTACTGAAGTATTTTTCCCCTGTGAGTTGATCAAGGATGTCATTGATTTGAGGAATTGGGTATCGATTTCTGATTGTGATTTTATTCAGGGCCCGGTAATCAATGCAGAGTCGCTAGGTTCCATCTTTCTTCTGTACCAGCACGATTGGGCTCCCGCAAGGTGATGAGCTGGGACAAATGTGATGGAGAAGTTCTTGGATATGTTGCTTGATCTCCTCATTCTCTGACATAGAGAAACTATAGACTGGCCCATTGGGATGTGGTGCGCCGGGGGCCAGATCGATGGGGTGCTTGACCTGACAGTACAGAGGTACCCTGGTAGGTGAGGAGAAGATATCCGAGTATTCTTCGAYGACCTTATCTACTTGATTCTGCTGTGTGGAGAGGTCRGTCGYAGAGACCCTGGATGTGGCTGTGATCTTTCGCTCATTCCAAGAGYGAATTATGAAGAATACAAACTTCCCCGTATGAGAGATGACCTTCCTGCATTGCTTGGCAGAGATCAAGGAAATAACACTAGGTGGGTCTGCCTTGGGTATCTTGTACAATTTCCTGTTCAAAGTAATAATAACACTACGAGGCCTAGACTCATATACAACATGAAGTTTCCATAAATAAGGTTGGCCCAAAATAACATCACAAACTTTGAGAAGAGCAACATCACACAATACCTCGTCTTTGAAGGGCTTGATGCCGTACGACAGTCGGGATTGTTGGCTAACGCGGAAATTGCTTCCTTGGAGGAGCCATCCAATAGTGTAGGGTTGTGGGTGTGGCATTGTCGGCAGGGCCAATCGCTTGACAAACTATGCTGAGATGAGGTTATTTTGTCTACCGCTATCAATGATGAAGTGCAGCGGGGTGCCTTTTACCCACATATGTGAATGGAAGAGGCACTCTCCTTCTTCTGGCTCGTCTGGTTTATCAGGCTGGAGCTTGGTGGTAGCAACGGTGGCACTGGGTTCCGCGTCAATGATCCATCTTCCCCTTTCTGGTTCTGACTCAGAGTTAGAACCCACATCTGATTCAAATGCTTTCACTTCGGCCACCAACGACTTCTTTGAGCGACATTCAACAGTGTTATGCCAAGGGCTCTTATGGAAGTCCCACCACTTCCCAGTATCTTTCTTTGTTTTTTCAATGTCCTTCTTTTCTTGCGGCTTGGACTGGTTGTCCTGATATTGTCCATCTTTTCTCTGTCCTTTATTCTGTGGGTTGGGGCCGCCTTTTCATGGATTTTTCTATGAGGGGTTCCCGGGCCCAAATTGTCGCGTCTTTTGTTTGAGCTTCTGCTCAATTTTGATGACATATCTTTAGGCCGCGCCCAAGGACGAGATGTCCAGAAATTCCATTTCGGTCTGGATGTATCTATGCAGAGCACCATGATACTTGAGCACCAGATGTCACTCTGAATCTTTGATATGTAGCTTGGTGCGCAAGGTATGGAAGATATTTGTGAATTCTAACACTGCTTGGTCTCTTTCTTGCCGCAATGTGGTCCATTTGGTATACAAGTCATCATAACTTCCAAAATGGTAGTATTGTTCCTTAATATCATCCCTGAAGGATTCCCAAGTGGTCGTGACTGTAAATAACGAGGGTTCCTCTGTTTCCTTTTGCTCACAGAAAGTTTCCCACCAATCTTTGACATGGGGAACGACTTTGAGGACTGCAAAATTAATCTTTTTTCTATTCGAAAAGTTATGGACAAAAAAATACCCTTCTAGGAGATTCAACCACTTGTCTACACCATCTGCGTCTACCTAACCTTCAAATACAGGAATATTGAATTTTATTTGTACCTTGAAGGGGGCGACGCCTCCGCTCGAAGAAGATGTGTCGCCTATTGGTAGCTGCCGAAGGATTTGCGTGAAACTATCCATCATCTCGTTCCTCTGTTGCGTGAGGGCTTCCTCAAGCAACATTTCGAAAGGATCTCTTGTCCCATCATCTTTCTTTTCTCCTGCCATGAGAGGTCGCTTGGGCATGTGAGAGCTTTGGTCCTCAAGAGAAACAAGCTCAAGACCCAATTCTTTGTACTTTGACCTCGTTGGGGACATGCATTTCGATGACAAGGAGCAGACTTCTATGATACCACTGATCCGGATTTTATGAGCAGAACGAAATGACTACATATTATTAACAGATGCTTAACATAGAATAACAGAGATACAACAAAATTGGTTTTCTATTCAATAAAGAAATAAGTTGAAATTGTAAAATGTAGCGAAAAACAAGCTTGTTGGAATGGTGGCAGCTTATCTCGGAGAAGAGATGTGACGACTGCGCTAATTCGCAAGAAGATAATTACAATGAGGCACTGAAGGCCTTTTTACAATAAACAAGAGTGTCAAAAACCCTAAACATAAAAAAACCTAACCCTAGGAGATGAAGCGCCAAAAGTTATGTGGGCCCCATTTGGGTATGTCAGTACATCAACTTCACGGGGTCGTAACTTTTGCATACGATCTCCGTTTTAGGCGCACGATATCCCGTTGGAAAGATCTATTCGAGGACTACAACTATTGATGAAAATTTCATGAAGAAATTTTTTGAACGATAGAAACCCAAAAAACATCGTTTAGGGCCTCAAAACGGCTCCGAAAGTTCAGGACCAGAAAAACTGCTAAAAATAGTAAATTACCAAAATTTCCAGAAAGCTGTTTTGAGCCAGCTGGAAAAGGTGGGTGGCCAACAATATCCACCTGGATCACAATTCCTAGGTCATAACACATGGAATGGCATCCATAAGTTAAAAAAATATGTTAATTGTTCCATTTCCATGTGAAGTTTTTGTACTTGCATAATAATCTATGAGGACAATGACACATGTCAAGGCACCATCGTATCATGAGAAAGAGAAAGAAAACATTTTGTCATTAAAAAACACCTCATTGTGTTTAGTCCAAATGAATTAAAGTAAGGTAATGCAAACAAATTGTTGTTGATCAAGTTTACTTGATCAATGTTCTAAGTGCTTTGGTAGTACTTGGTGTATTTTTCTAGATGTTCCATACTTATTCATTTTTAGAAAATGCAGATTGCGGGAAGGCCTTCCCTTTATCTCCACAAGCCCACAAGCCTGCAAGCCTCTATACTTTGTCTGTTTTTGTTCCTTCCTTTCGCACAGTCCCACATTGTCTTATACCCACATTACTCTCTCTCTCTCTTTCTCACACACACACACATTGTCCTCTATACTTAGTTGATTTCTTGATTGTGGAAGTCTTGTTGCAAAAACCAAAACTACTGTTGAACATCCCGCAACTCACATTTCCACATTATTCAAAATGAACCTGCATTTCTGCAGCATCCAAAAAGAACCTGCATATTCACTTAGCCAATTTTACAAATGCGGATCTAGGAAAACCCTCATCACTTCATCCCTTGATATTCCACAACCCACATTTATGCATTCTTCTTTTTTACCTCCGCATCACTCATTATGCACCTTTCAGTCTTAGTCAATTTCCATGAACCTCAACACATAAGCACTACTTTCAAGAGCATTTAAAGTTCCATTGCCACTACAACTAACACATGTTTGTATTGATATTGTTATTCACTAAATTTACCTAAGAAATCATGTCGACTAAGAGAAAAGAGCCATATTGTGAAGACACAATAAACACTCTTGGATGTAAAGACCGTGAGTTTCAATGGTCTGAGGCTTATAAGTGGTATTCAAGACTTTCACCAAAGGATAAAAGCTTGAACAAAGTGTGGAATTGAGGAATAATGCAGGCTAGGTGTATGCTCGAGGTATTCAATTTCAAGGAACTGGTTATTCAATTTCAAGGAACTGGTTTCAAGGTGCACAGACAAATTCAACGCTGAGTAGAGGATAATTCAGCTGGAAGAAAAGACAATGATATCTCTTACACCATATGTTTTTATAAAAAAGTTGTGACTTCCCATTCCCAATGTTGCGACAATGATGCCTTTTTGAATTCTCATGATGGGGGAGCAGGCCACCTGGAATTTTTTCTCACAAAGCCACTCAATGAGATATGCTCACTCAAATATCCATACAAAGGATTTGCATGGTTATTTTCAAGGATTGTTGGGAAAGATTCCACGTTTGTTATTCCAAAGTATGTTCTTTATATTCTACATTACTCTATTCATGAGAATGCCATGTTTGACTAGGCACATATTATTTCAAATGAAGACTCTTTTCAGTTGGGGAATTTCCACAGAACAAAGAAGTTTTATATGTCATCTTATCTAATTTATGTCATAGTCTACTGCCATGTGTTTAAATATTTACCTTGATCGAGAAGTGTAAATTATAATAAGGATCTAATGCAGTTTTGGTATCAAGCACTTTGGAGACATAAGGCCCCTCACAATTTTTACCAAGTGCAAATGATTTTCTATCCACATTCATGAAAATGATTCACGGTTCTTCTACAAATAGATTTTCAAACAAATTCTTTGTAGTTGAAGTATGCAGACAATACAAGTTTTGGGATAATTTTTTCAATGAGAAAATAAATAAGCAGTTCATCCCAATCCCTATCAAAGTTGGAGAGATTATTGTTAAAAGTATTTCTCACTTGGATGAATTATCTATTTATTTTGATTATTTTAAGATGAGGGGAATTTTCATGAATTTGAAGGCTTTGACCCATATGGTTTGTTCTTGGCTCATATGTTTTCCATTAGTTATGGGTCATCCTTTAATAAATTACTACAATTGGATGAAGGAGGAGGGGATAGCCAAAACCCTTAGAAAAATTCCCTGGAAGTCATTAGTTACCCTTGCAAGATGATATTAACACTTTGTTTAGTACTAATGATCAATATAGACAAAGAGTACGAACTACAACACATAATGACCCTGAATCATCCCATGTTTCTAAAAACAATCGTTCAATGACTCAGAGTAACACTCATAGTAATAATGGAGAGCAAAGGAAATCCACTGTTGGAAGTGCTAGTGACGAAGGAGACAAGGATCCTCCTAAAAAATCTATTGAAAAATCAAATGATGTTTTGGGAAGCTCAAAAAGGAAAAGGGATATTGTGGAAAAACCAAATCGAGGGATTCAAGAATGTGAAATCAGTTATGAAGAAATGGAGGTTGATACTATTGTTGGAGTGCCCGATTGAGAAAAAAAGTAGTTAATTGAAAGCAAAACAATAGCTAAGGAATTTGATTATGATGAGACAATAGTTTTTTAAGAAGAATTTGTTGCTTTACATCATGCTACATTTAACCAAAATTCCAAAAAATTACAAATCGAAAAGGTTAACCTGAAGAACAAAATGGTCACAGAGAAATGGAGCTCTTAAATAGACACAGTAGGGGTAAAACCCTCTAAATTTCTACAGTTCCATCAAGCCATAAAATACGCTCTAAAGTATTCCATTAGTGAACAAGAAAAGGATAATTTAATGTTGAAGAAAAGGATAAAGGAATTAGAAGATGCTTTGCTTCCTAATCCCTTATTTGTTGAACTAATATCTACTCTTAGATCTAGTCTTAGGTCGATTGATATTTCTGAAGATGCACCATAATCAAGTTCAAAATGGAAAGGAGATTCAATTTTACTGACAACCATCATGAAATTTATTGTAGACAACATAAACAAAAGGGCTACTCTAATCCTTGATGAATGGAAATTGGCTACTAGTTCAACTAGTATTTTTGTAAGGACTCTAAATCTTAAATAATATCTTCGAAAATGACTTAGAAAATGATGGATATTTCTACAAGGAAGTTTTTATCACTTTTAGTGATAGAAGATCAAATATGAGTGATTTTTGCAGGAAGGAACAAAATCTTCTATCAAAAGTTTGACTCAAACAAATAGATGCATGTTGGTCAAGAAGAATTAATTGTTTACGAGAAATGATTATGGAATGTGATGCCATTAATTAAAAAATAAGTGATATGTTTTTCAAACTTCTTGATGTAACAAAGGAGTTTGAGGGTCCACATTTAATAATGGATACTATATTTCTTACAAAGGATCGAATACAAGAACAACTGGATGCTCTCAAAATTTCATTGGCCGATGAATTTAACAACATAACTGAATTTTCACAAGAAGTTGAAAAGTGGTTAATCTACTATGTTAACAAAAATGAAGATCAAGCATATATAATCCATTAGTCAGGTTTTGAATTGACCGATATCGAAGATGAGTTATTCGATCTCAAGATCAAGCATGAGTTAAAGATTGTGCCATTGCGAGAGTATTGAACAATGGTTAATTAATGATTTGGTCATAATAGTTGATCTCGAGTCTCAAGAAGCAGTTACAACTGTTGGGGTACCTCCAACTGAACAACATATATAAAAAAATTCAGCAAGAAAATAGAGGAGTTTTTCCAGCATAGTAGGTAGAGTAACCATTTCATTAAGCTTTTACCTTCTTCTATTCCTCTCAGTTAGCAGTCATCCCACCTTTATTTTTCATGATATATTGTCCACATGATCCCCATCCCAATCCGTTAGGACGAACACAATTCATTTTCTGGATATTATAAACTCTTTTTTAACATTTATATATTTAAATCTCCCAGAGAACTATTTAGGACACATAACTAATGTTATCTTAGACTTTGAGTTTTAAGCATGATATTTCAAGGAAAATTCGTCTCTTCACACTAAGTTTAGAGCTCTTTGGATTGGACCATATCATATTGAGAAAGTTTTGGTTTTTATTCTTATTTGCTAAAAGATATGAAATAGTTTAGAGGTTGCCCGTAAATGGGATACATCTCAAACATTTCTTTGTTTGATCCCCTGTCATCATCAATATACATAGTCTTTCTTTCCTCTCCTTCTTTGTAGATCTCTATTGTGTATTTCACCCTCATCATTTCCCTTTACCTTATTTTGATTTTTAATCCATTACCCAATGTACAACGATATTCAGATTCTTAGCAATCCATAGGGGGTTATTGTCCCACAGTTGGAGCCGAATGTTGATCAAGTTTTCTTGATCAATATTCTAAGTGATTTGGTAGTACTTGTATTTTTTTAGATGTTCCATACTTAGCCATTTTTCAAAAATTCGGTTTGTGGGAAGGCCTTCCTTTTATCTCCACAATCCTACAAGCCCACAAACCCACAAGTCTCTATACTTAGTCGATTTTTGTTCCTCCCTTTCACGAGGTCCCACATTGTCCTATACCCACATTACTCTCTTTCTCTCTCTCTGCATGCTCTATACTTAGTTGATTTCTTGATTGTGGAAGTCTTGTTGCAAAAACCAAAACCATTGCCCAACATCTCGCAACCCACATTTCCGAATTATTCAAAACGAACTTGCATTTCCACAACATCCAAAAAGAACTTGCATTTATAGTTAGTCAATTTTACAAATGCAGATGTGGGAAAGCCCTCGTCACTTCGTCCCTTGATCTCCCACAACTTGCATTCCCTTTTTTGACCTCCGCATCACTCATTATGCACCTTTCATACTTAGTTGATTTCCATGAATCCCAACACATAAGAACTACTTTCAAAAGCAGTTAAAGTTTAACTGCCACTATAGTTGTCACATGTTTGAATTTATACTGTTATTAATATGACGTGATTTTCATAAAATCCTTCTTATAAGTTCAAATCCAAATAGTAATTAACATTAATAAATTGAACATCTTGACATATGATATTACGCTAGATCTATGATGAATTTAATAACACTTCTATCATCGATAAAATAGATTAACTTAACATAACCACCACCTATTCACTAAATTTACCTAAGAAAACATGTCAAGTAAGAGAAAAGAGTCATATTGCGGAGACACAATCAACACCCTTGGATGTGAATACCATGAGTTTCAATGGTTTAAGGCTTATAAGTTGTATTCAAGACTTTCACCAGAGGATATAAACTCGAACAAAGTGTAGACTTCATGAATAGTACAAGCCGGGTGTATGCCCGAGGTCTTTGATTTCAAGGAACTAGTTTATGGTGCGCAAAAAAAATCAATGCTAAGCATATGCTAATTTAGCTAGAAGAAAAGACATTGGTCCCTCTTACAACGAATATTTTCAGAAAAATGGTGTGACTTCCCACGCTCAAGGGTCCTGAAGGAGATGCCTTTTTGAATGGTCATAATTGAGGAGCAAATCTCCTGAATTCTTTTCTCACAAAACCACTCAATGATCCTAGAGATCCTTCTTAGATTGACATATGCTCACTCAAATATACATACAAAGTATTTTCATGGTTATTTGCAAGGATTGTTGGGTAGGATTCCACAAATGTTATTCCAAAGTATATTCTTTATATTCTCCATTACTCTGTTCATGAGAATGCCATTTTTTACTAGGAACATATTATTTCGAATGAAGTCTCTTTTTAGTTGGGGAATTTCCATAGAACAAAGAAGTTTTGTATGATTTTTTTATCTAATTTATGCCATAGTCTACTACCATGTGTTTAAATATTTACCTTGATCGAGAAGTGTAAAATATAATAAGGATCTAGTGCAGTTCTGGTATCCAGCTCTTTGGAGACATAAGACCCCTCATAATTTTTACTAAGTGTATAATGTTTTTCCATCCATATTCGAGAAAATGATTCATGATTCTTCTACAGATAGATTGTCAAGTGAAGCTATGTTTTTTCTCGGTGGAAAATGAGTTTTTGAATTTCAAGATGAATTTACTTACAACAGATTATATGGATTTCAAGAAAAACCCTTTCTATTCCCTCACTATGTTTGCAACAAATTCTTTGTAGTTGAAGCATGTAGACAATATAGGTTATGGGCCCATTTTTTCAATGAGAAAATAAAGAAGCAATTCATCCCAATGCTTATCAGAGTTGGAGAGATTAATGTTAAAAGTATTTCTCACATGGATGCATTTTCTGTTTATTTTGATTCTTTTAAGATGAGAGAAATTCATGAAATCGAGGGCCTTGACCCAAACAGTTTTTTCTAAACTTATATGTTTTCCATTGGTTACGAGCCATCCTTTAATAAATCACTACAATTGGATGAAGGAGGATGGGATAAGCAAAAACCTCAAGAAAATCTCCCTGGAAGTCATCAATTACCCCTGCAAGATGATATTAACACTTTGGTTAGTACTAATGATTAGTATGGACAAAGAGGACGAACTACAACAAGTAATGATCCCGTCTCAACCCATGTTTCTCAAAGAAATCCTTGAATGAATCAAAGTAAAACTTACATAAATAATGGAGAGAAAAGGAAATATATTGCCATAAGTGTTGGTGGTGGAGGAGACAAGGATCCTCCTAAAAAATCTAGTTAAAAATCACCTGCGGTTTTGGGAAGCTCAAAAAGGAAAAGTGATAGTGTGGAAAAAACAAACAAAGGGATTCAAGAATGTGAAACCAATTATGAATAAATGGAGTTTGATACTATTGATAGAGTGTCTAATTGGGCATAACAACAGCTAATTGAAAGCAAACGATAATTGAAGAATTGGCTTGTGACAAGCCAATAGTTTTTGAAGAAGAATCTGTTACTTTACATAATGTTGCATTTAACCAAAGTTTCAAAAAATTACAAATTGAAAAGGTCAACCTGAAGAACAAAATGGTCACAGAGAAATGGAACTCTTAAATATACATAGTAGGGGTAAAACCCTCTAAAGTTTTATAGTCTATTTAGGTCACAAGGGATGCTTTGAAGTATTCCATTAGTGAACAAGAAAAAGAGAATTTAATGTTGAAGAAAATAATAAAGGAATTAGAAGATGCTTTGCTTCCTAAGCCCTTATTTGCTGAACCAATATCTACTCTTAGGCCGATTGATATTTCTGAAGATGCACCAGAATCAAGTTCAAAATTGAAAGAAGCTTCAATTTTATTAAAAAGCATAAGGAAATATGTTGCATACAACACACACAAAAGGGTCACTCTAATCCTTGATGAATGAGAATTGGCCACTAGTTCAACTAGTATTTCTGTAAGGATTCTAAATCTTAAAGAATATCTTCGAAAAAGGACTTAGAAAATGATGGATATTTCTACAAGGAATTTGTTATCACTTTTAGTGATAGAATATCAAATATGAGTGATGTTTCCAGGAAGGAACAAAATCTTCTATCAAAAGTTTGACTCAAACCAAATAGATGCATGCTCGTCAAGAAGAATTAAATGTTTACGAGAAATGATTGTTGAATGTGATACCATTAATTCAAAAAGAAGTGATATGTTTTTCAAACTTCTTGATGTAACAAAGGAGTTTGAACATAGTTACCAACTTAACGAGAGCTCTACAAAGTTCTCGTTTTTCTGGGGGTCCAACTTTTTGCCCCTTTTTTAAAAATGGTGCTACTGGTAGCACCCCCCCTCCCTTTTTAGATGGTTTTTGGACATTTAAAATTTTTTGATCCATAATGTTTACACATTTTTTTTTTAAATGCTTATTTTTGCATCTATTTTCAAAATTTTCAAATTTTTTTTTTGACCAACGATGTTTTTAGTCATTTTTCCATGTTTTTTTCAATCTTAATTTTTTTTTACCATTTACTTTTTTGAAATTAAGATTTTTCATATAATTGTGTCTCCTTAATTAATTTATGGTTCTAAAATTTTAAAATATAGTGGAAAACATCATTTTTAACACATTGTTTACCTTTACTTCAATAGATAGGAAATAATTGTAGTAAAACAACACTATTTTTGAATATTTACCAAAAAAATATAATTTTTTTTTGATAAATTAAAAGGTAAGAAAAAAAAAGAAAAAAAGGAAAAAAAAAAACAATTGAAATTTAAAAATAAATAAATTAAAAAGCAAATTTATATTAAAAAAAAAGATTAAAGAAAAACATAAGGAAAACAAAAATAAAAAAATTTAAAATATATTTATGAAAACTAAGAAAAAATGAAAAAAGCAGGTTAAAAAACAAAATTTTTTACCCAAAAACTTTGAAAATGTTAAAAAAACACAATTTTTTTTTTAAATATATAAAAAAAACCAACTTAAAAAACCTAAAATTTAAAATTTAATGATGATGATGATGATGATGATGATGATGATGATGATGATGATGATGATGATGATGATTAACGTCCACTAAGACCTAATTGGTCTATCAGACTTTAAGAGGGTAAGTGATTACTTGTGATTCTTTATAATTTTGTTTCTGTGCTCGAAAAGCATTAAGAGAAGTTTTCCAAGATCACCATACTTTTGTTGAGTTAAGAGGTTAGGAAGGTTGGTAGTGTGATCAATATTTTGAAAATG
>ML812697.1:50212-64387 GCA_009831015.1 Picea engelmannii
TATATATATATATATATATATATATAAAACTAAGTTACACACATATCATCTTAAGGGTTTTTTTATTAATTTTTTGACCAAAAAAAAATAATTTTTTTTACCAAAAAAAAAATTTTTTTTTTCACCTTTTTTTAATGTTTTTTTAAATTGGTTTTTCAATATTTTTTTATTAAATGTGTTTTTTTTTTCATTTTAAAAAAAATTGCAAAGACTTTTTACTTTCTCTTTATTTGTTTTTTAATGTAAATTTCAAAAAAAAAAATTACAAAATAATTTTTTCAAGTGACTATTTAGGATCCAAATTTGGATTTTTTATTTGCATATGGATTTGTTGTCAAGGCCACAATTTCAATTAGGTTGTAATTATCTATAATTTTAATGTTTTGAAAAAAACATTTTGTTTTATGAACATCATTTTTTATTTATTCAGGTGTTGATTTTAAGGTTTTTTTGAGCTACTGTATGAGTTTTGAGGGCAATGGTTGAAAAATGTTGTAATTTTGACCCCATCTGAAAAAATAGTGCCACCGATAGCACCACTTTTTTATTTGGGGGTTGATTTTGATGCTTTTTGGCAAAAATATGGGATTTTTGGGCCAAAGTTCTCGTTTTGAGGTCACAATTCTCGTTAACTCGGTATCTTTATTTTGGAGGGTCCACATTTAATAATGGATACTATATTTCTTACAAAGGATTGAATATAGGAACAACTGGACACTCTCAAAATTTCATGAGCCAATGAATTTAACAACATAACTAAATATTGTTGTTAGACTTATGGATGTAAACTGTGTGTGGATTTTATGAAATGTTTGACGTTTCGAGTGGACACTCCACCCATCATCATGGGCTATTGAATCTGAGAGTATTGAAAAGATAACTGAGGGAATGCGGTTATAAAGGTAAATAAATTATGAAGGTTGGAAGAATGTGGACAAAAAATTAGTCTTTGAGAAAAATCAAGAAATTCAAAGCAAGATCAATTATTGAAGAAAAAAAAAAACGGATATGAGACTAACATTAAATTATTTAATTTAGGTCAAAGGGAAATTAATGTTGAATGAGAAAATTAAATCATTAAAAATTAAGTAATTAATTGATATGAAAATAAAAGATAAAAGGAAAAAAGTAATTTAGGGTAAGGAAATGGACTAGCTATGAAATAAAGAGGGGAAATGCATTAGCGAAATAATCTTGGAAAAAATTATTGGGAAATTAATGCTTAACAAAGAATTTAACTATTTAAAAATGTGAAAAGAGAAGTAAGATAGAGGAATTAATAATTTTGGGTAAGGAAAAGGAAAATTATTGAGTTTAGGAAGAATAGGGTTAACCATCATTATTATTAAATAGTATTAACACAATTTACATCTAGAAGTCTAACAACAATATTATGACTAACTGTGAAAACCTACACACTATAGCATAACTAAATTTTCACAAGAAGAAGTTGAAAAGTGGTTAATCCACTATGTTAAAAAAATGAAGATTAAGTAGATATAATCCATGAATTAGGTTTTGAGTTAAAGGATATTGAAGATGAGTTGTTCGATCTCGGGATCAAGCACGAGTTAATTGTTGCACCATTGCAAGAGTATATTGAACAATGGTTAAAGAATATTTTGGTCAGAATAGTCTATCATGAGTCTCAAGAAGCAATTACAACCGTTAGGGTACCTCCAACTGAAAAACATATAAAGAAAACTTCAACAAGCAAATAAATGAGTTTATTTCTAGCATAGTAAGTAGAGTAACCATTTCATTAAGATTTTACCTTCTTATATTCCTCTAAGTTAACAATCATCCAACCTTTCTTTTTCATTATCTATGAATATCAAAGGTTGATTCCTAACTGTGTCTTCTCTTTCTTTGAGGTCTTTTCATCTATTATATGGTCCACAAGAGCTCCATCCCAGTTCGTTAGGATGAACTCATTTCATTTTCTGGATAATAAAAGTTATTTTTTAACATTGTATATTTAAATCTTCCAGAGAACTATTCAAGGCACATATCTAGTGATATCTCAGACTTTGAGTTTTAAGCATGAGATTTAAGGTCTGTGTCTATCAAATCCATTATGAAATTTAATTGAAAAATCATGTTAATTTCTCTGCATATGTGGTCTTTTAGTCTCATCTTACCAAATGATATGTCCTCCTTTAATTTATGCTAGGATGGAAATAATGCACTGTGAGAATCCTCATTTTACTCTTTTACATCCTTGTAAAATAATTAGGGTAAAATCATGAAGGTGGGTAACACTTTTGTGAGAATAGGGTCTCCAAAATTCCTAAAGAACTTTTTTCGGCCAAACTAATACTTCTTTCGACCGAAAGTCTTATTGTTTCGTCCGAAACAAATTTCAGTCAAACCTTTGGACGTCAAATCAAATGGTACTGTGACGAAGCCTTCGATTTTCGTGTACAATATTAGCTAAATGGATTTTTTTCATTTGGTAACATCTTTTTGGCCGAAAGATATTTTGGCTGAAAGATTCGTTCGGCCAAAAACTTACTAGCGGGATACTTTTTCATTCGGTAACATCTTTTCGGTCGAAAGATTGTTCGGCCGAAACATCTTTCAGCCGAAATTTTTTTTCGTCTGAAAACAACTTTCGGCTGAAAAAGGTTTTATATATTGCCCGCACATCGGTCAATCCATCCTTTTTGAACTGCTGACAGTTTGGTGCATGAGAGCTTGGTCGATGTTGGTCGTTGTTGGTGCATGAGAGCTTGGTTGTTGTTGGTCACAGTCGATGAGAGTCTGTAATTCTGGTGCAACTATTTTAGGTTTTATAAATTAGCTTAATTAGCCTAAATCATTGTAAATTAGCGTAAATGTCACTGTTTTTTTGTAAATGTCATTGTTTTATAAATTAGCCTAATTCAAGGTATCATAAATTAGCCATGAATTAGGATTTTTTTCCCACATTAATTCACTGTGCTTTATTTAGATCTTTGGCGACCATACGATTCACTATGTTGTATATAATATACTATTTTCTAAATCATTGTGCTTAAAGAGCACAGTAAATTAAGCATAGTGAATTCACCGTGCTTAATTCATTGTGTTCTATATAATATACTCTTTTCTAAAATGATTAAGCATCATAAATTATCTTAGTATATTGAGCCAACCTCAACATCGCGTGTAATCTAAACAAATCCTCAATTCATCGCGTGTAAGCTAAAAAAACCCTCAATTTGGCAAACGGGCCCCTCAATTTGGTTGGAAAAAACAGTTTCAAATCTCTATAGAACATCTGCAAGTGTGCAAGCTAAACATACCCTCAATTCATCGTGTGTAAGCTAAACAAGCCCTCAATTCGGCAGGCAGGCCCCTCAATTTGGTTGGCAGAAACAATTTCAAATCTCTCTAGAACATCCACAACAACAAGAAGACCTGTAACTGCCCATTTTGCCTCTTCTATACCACTGAGAAGATTCTTAATGACGATCTTCTATACCAGTTTGTTCCCTCTGAAAGGAAATACTTTAACATATAGAAGCTTCTTGAAGTCGGCCAAGTCACCTTTGGCCGTGACCACTTTTCCCCCTCCTTTTAGGAAATAATAAATGGAAAATGATTATGTTAAGAACAAATAATATGATTCAGATCAAGACCATTTTTTCCAAAATATCAAGACACATTGAAAATATCATAGTTTCATGCATGGAAAAATTTGACAAAGGCATCCCTTCTGTCTCAGTTGTATTTTCAGTGAATAATCCTTGGAAATATTTTTAGTAAAGCAAATTCTAGAGAAGTTATAGCTAATATAAATAATGTAAATGTTGTCCCTGAAGTTCTCCATTGAATTCTGTATGGAACATGTTGTTGGAATACTGAGAGGGGGGGGGGTGTGAATCAATATTACCCCTTTTTCACATTTAGTAGTTACTTTTTACATTTTATTGATTACCACAATGAATCAACAATGAATTCTATGCAAAATCAATCATATAAATATATTTAACAGAAATTGCAAGTTTTTATAAAGAATACTGAAGGACACCAATCTTTTTTAGAGCACCAACTCTAGGAGACACAAATACCCTTCTTCAGGGAACCAACCCTAGGAAGAACAAACTCCCTCCTCTTTAGGGAACCAACCCTAGGAAGCACCAACTCCCTTCTAGTTAGGGCACCAACCCTAGGAAGCACCAACAACCTTGTATTTTACAATTTTCTTAGTAAGGATATGAATCCTTCCATGCTCCTCCCTTCCACTCTCACTGCATAAGAACCAACAATTCTTCTTCTTGGACTCTGCTTATGTTTTGAACTTCTTATCTGGACTGCAAAGACACTTTCTTCTTACCACTCTTTCTCATTTATATACTCTTCCAACTGGTGTGAGCTATGAAACATTGTGTCCCTTTGTTTGGACCATCACACCTCTTCATTTTAACATTAACAATAATCACTATTATTATTCAAACATTATTGTTAATTCTTTTAACTTAGTGAGAGTGTTTTTCGTAAATTGATCACAGTTATGGATCGATTTCTTTTTTTTTAAATCGATTCCATGACTCTGCAATATTGCAGAAATCGAGTTCYGCAGAGGCACTTCCTTCAAACCATTTACATGTGACCATATGCACAAAACCACAGGCTTATTAATTTAACCGTTGCCTCTTCTTTTACCCTTATTTCTTTATTCCATACGACTGCAGGTGGTGACTAGGCTCTAGGCCAAGCGAGTGTTTGATCACTTATCAAAATCAACGATCATGTTTTAATGTCATGATGAGATGGACGATTCTCATTTACTTTGAAACTTCGGCTATTCGTGGCTCCTGGATTCTGGAGTAGCAATTCCTCTGAAGTGATTACCTACCGAATAAGTCATAAAGCGGTGGTGACTGCTTGCTGTCGGTTGACACCTCCACTTACGCTATCCTTCCACTATGCTTGATCATCGATTGAGAACGCTACCGAATTGGATCAACAATTAGCGTTAACTTCGGCCTTCTGTGCTTCGGGTGATTTCTTCTACACAGGCCTTCAATCTTCCGAAGTTCATTTCGCCGAAGTAGATCAAACGGTTGGATTTTATTTGCACGATGAATGATTCTCGTTCATTTCGGAATTTTGGGACTTTGGGCATTTGCTGGTGGTGAAACTCCCGAAGTACAAACTCCCAGAGTGACGTAACTGTTGACGTCACTTGTTGATGTGGCACTGACTGAGTGGCTGCCACATGTCACTTAGATTCGTGACTTACGCATACCTAAAATGCTAACTGCACTTTGACACTTCTCATCATTTGATTGCGTCATGTGTCCTTGTTGACATGGCACATGTTCTTCTCCTGGATCTAACGGTTGTCCTAACTCCTGAAATGTATCTCAGATCGACGATTGAGAGTGATTTCATAACTTCGGCCTTCAGGTGAATTCATATGTTCTGAATCCTTTTTTGCCAAAGTGGTCAGCACCGAAGTTGACCACTATTCTAATCAACCGACCATCATGTATTGTCCAGATCTGATGGCCCTCATTCATTTCGGGACTTCAGGGCTCCGACCTTCGTCTTTGCTTATCCTATCCTTCCACTTTACTCGATCCAATGGTCGATATATTATCCGAATTATTCCTCGGATCGGACGACTCATGTCCACTTCGAGACTTTGTCCTTTTGGCAATCTTACTTGTTCTCAACCCTTTTCTGCCGAAGTGGTCAGTGCTAAAGTTGACCACTGTTGATCTAACGGTTCCCCTTTTCTATTCCATATTGACCACTAATACTTAACTCTAGATCAAATATTGATCTAATGATTGGGAAACATCCTGAATATCCTTCTTCAGATCTGATGGTCCTTCTTTATGGCTTACTATGTCCTTCCACTCAACTTGATCCAACGGTCGAGAATTCTCCTGGAGTAGATCAACGATCAAGGATGATTGCGGGGTCTCAACTAGCACGACGTTTAAAACTATCGTCGAGCTCCGCAATGGAAACTGCTAGTTGGTAGTGGAACTGATGCCAACCGTAGATCTATTGGCGGGTGACCATCGATGGTCGGTGTGGATTGTTGAATCGTATCTTGCGCGTGGTTTAGCTCGTCGCCCAAACTCCACAATTGAAGTTGTGAGATTGTTGGTGGATCAACCATAGTTGTTGATCTTTGAATCGATGAGATCTGACGATCTAGGCTAATTGCGGGATTGGAATTAACACATTGTTTAATTCTCCCTTCGCGCTCCGCAGTCAATCCCTGCCCTTGATCTGGCGCTTGCGTATCCAACAGTCACGACTTGATCTAATCATTGACCATTCCTCGAACGATCCTTCTCTTTGTAGTTCTCATATCTGACGGTCCTAGTTTGTCTTGAAATCTACATCAGTGGACATAATTATTCCTCAATTCTTTTGTAGTTTTACTGTGGGGATTAATCCCGATCACATTTCTGCAATGCGCTTTCCCTTCTAAGCTTCACATGCATCATCTCTTCTAAGCTTCTGATATTCAGTCGCTAACCCTCCTGAGCTCTTAATTCCTTGGACTTTGTTAGTCCTTTTGTACATGGATTTTCTACACGCTACCTCTCCTAAGATATAGGTAGTTTCGTCTGCACTTTTTTCATACCAACTCATCATTATAATGTAATGACATCGACTGTTGACATCAATGATAATATGTCTAACAATATCCCCCCTTTTCATTGAGGGAAACACTCTAACTTCATACACAATCTTCCCCTATGATGATGCTTTTCTCTATGAAGTTACTCTCCCTCTTTGAAATCAATGGAAAAGGGCTGCTCCCCCTATGATTAATCTATGTATGTCTGTATGCCGATGACTAGAATCTGAACTCATGAAACTCCCCCTATAAATCTTCTCTCTCTGATTCTAACTTCTCTTCCCCTTTGTTTCTAAAAAGGGTAGTTCTTCCTGACAATATCTCTCCACCTGTCATCTCTACAAGATGCCATGTATACCACTACACATCCTATTGTTTCCACTGCAGATACTGTTGTCCTATTGGAAAACTGAGCGACTGAAGCTTATACTTTTCAAACGACCTTTTGATCTGTCCATTTCTTCTCATCGATATCTAACCAGAAGTATCCATCTTTATCCAAGATGCTTCTTTATTGTACACTTCTTCTTAAATTAATCCACAAGACTTTATATTTTTCTTGCCACATGACTTATATTCCTGATACAATGTAATCTATTCAACTAGAATTGATCTAGTTAGCCAACCAACTCAGGCACACATCGACCAACCAATATATCTTTCATATTTTCTCTGTCACAACCACTATCTCTGAAATTTCGATTTCTAGTCTTTTCATTTTCATACTTGTAGTCAGTCTATCTTCATCATCACCTCATTGCTGCATAATTTTCCATTCATTGCATTTCTTGCTCACATAGTAACTTCTATTTAGGGTTTGTCCACTTATAACCATTCTGAGACCAATACATAACCTGCATTGTTCCTGGGTAGATAAAGACCCGCAATAAACTATGTCAGATCCTACATAGAATTATATCATCAGACCATGATGCTTTTGATGATCCTATTCATTTTTATGTGCTTCAATGCTCATTGGAGCATCAACATGAATGATTTTTAAGTCTTCCCTAATTTCTCCTTCCCTTCTTTGCTTTTAATTTTTCTTTGAGAAGGAGTTTCAATGGACCATTAAAATATGATTGAAAAATTTATGAGATAATCATCACTCAATTCTTCTGGTTGTTCTACTGTTGAAGATTCATCATCAACGTCACTATTATGTGCACCAAAATCTTCTTTATCATTGTTTTGAGAATATTCCTCTATTAATTTCCATTTGTTGGGTAATGGATAATCTTCTTGTATGACATTATCAAGTTTTGGAGTTGTGTCAGATTTTTCTTTAGGAGTTTTTGTGTCTTGAGTTTGATCTACTTTATATGCATAGATTTGATTATTATATTCCTTATTAGAAGTTTTACCCACCAATCTCCTATTATTAACTTCATCAATTTTAGGAGCAATATTTTCATCAATCTGAAGTACCAATCTCCTTATTAGAGTTTGGTACTTCAGATTTTCTTTTCCATGTCTTCTTATTCTNTTTGTTAGGGTTTCCTATTTTTAGGGATTGCATTGGTAATCTACATTCTCTGGTTTTATGACCATAGTTGTTGCATTTTTTACATTCAATATTGAAGTTTTGCAAAGGAGTAAATGAATTGTAGTTTATCTTCTCTGTATTGTACCTATTGTTATTATATCTTTGGACATTTATGTTATTGTATTGTCCATAAGTTTTGCAGTGTACTGCCTTATGTCCAAAATTATTGCAAGAGTAATAGTATCCAATGAATAGATATTTATTAGGGGGATTCCTTCTGGTGATTGTATTCTTCCTGTCATTTTTTTACTTTAGTAGGGAATGTTGATTTCTGCTTATGTGGAACTATAGTGTTCAATGGTATCATATTTTTCTTATTATCTTCTCTTCTTAAGGAGCCCTTTAGAGCATCTGCATAACTAATTGGTTCTTTGAAAGATCCTTGTGATGTAAAAGTTGAGTCTTGGGTGTATCCCAAACCAGTCTTGTTGTTTGGTGACCTTTGACTACTGAGAATTTCATCCCCTTCATATACAACCTCCAATTTTTCCCATATTTATTTGGCCGATTTACAATGCATAACCTTTACACAGATAGAATTTCTCAACCCTCCTAGAATTGCATTAATTTCTATTGAGTTGTTATTGCAGATTTTATTTCTTGCAGTATCTTTGGGTGGAGTAGTTGGTACAATGTAACCATCTACAACAGATTGCCAGGCATCAAAATCAAGAGCCAACAAGAAGTTTTTCATTCTTATTTTCCATAGAGCATAGCCTCCTCCATTGAACAATGGTGCTTTCTTGTTAGACATTCCCTCTTGTTGATCCATCTTCAGGATCTACCTTCACGTTGTTAGACTGTGCTGAAGGCACCCACTCTGATACCAATTGTTGGAATACTGAGAGGGGGGGGGGTGAATCAATATTACCCCTTTTTCACAATTAGCAGTTACTTTTTATATTTTATTGATTACCACAATGAATCCATAATGAATTGTATGCAAAATCAATCATATAAATATATTTAACAGAAATTACAAGTTTTTATAAAGAATATTGAAGGACACCAATCCTTTTTAGAGCACCAACTCTAGGAGACACAAATACCCTTCTTCAGGGAACCAACCCTAAGAAGCACCAACTCCCTCGTCTTTAGGGAAACAACCCTAGGAAGCACCAACTCCCTTGTATTTAGGGAAACAACCCTAGGAAGCACCAAGAACCTTGTATTTTACAATTTTCTTAGTAAGGATATGAATCCTTCCATGCTCCTCCCTTCCACCCTCACTACATAAGAACATATAGTTCTTCTTCTTGGACTCTGCTTCTGTTTTGATCTTCTTATCTGGACTGCAAAGACACTTTCTTCTTACCACTCTTTCTCGTTTATATACTCTTCCAAATGGTGTGAGCTATGAAACATTGTGTCCCTTTGTTTGGACCATCACACCTCTTCGTTTTAACATTAACAATAATCACTATTATTATTCAAACATTATTGTTAATTCTTTTAACTTAGTGAGAGTGATTTTCGCAAATCGATCACAGGTATGGATTGATTTTTTTTTAACTCGATTCCATGACTCTGCAAATATTGCAGAAATCAAGTTCTACAGAGGTGCTTCCTTCAAACCATTTACATGTGACCATATGCGCAAAACCACGGGCTTATTAATTTAAGCGCTGCCTCTTCTTTTACCCTTATTTCTTTATTCCATACGACCACAAGTGGTGACCAAGCGCTAGACCAAGCGAGTTCTTGATCACTTATCAAAATCAACGATCACGTTTTAATGTCACGATGAGATGGACGATTCTCATTTACTTTAGAACTTCAACTATTCATGGCTCCTAGACTCTGGAGTAGCAATTGCTCCGAAGTGATTATCTACTGAATAAGTCATAAAGCGGTGGTGGCCGCTTGCTTCCAGTTAACACCTCCACTTACACTATCCTTCCACTATGCTTGATCATCGGTTGAGAACGCTCCCGAATTAGATCAACGGTTAGAGTTAACTTCGACCTTCGACGCTTCAAGTGATTTCTTCTACACAAACATTCAATCTTTCGAAGTTCATTTCGACGAAGTAGATCGGACGGTTGGATTTTATTTGCACGATGAATGGTTCTCGTTCATTTCAGAACTTCGGGACTTTGGGCATTTGCTGGTGGTGAAACTCCTGAAGTACAAACTATTGGAGTGACGTAACTTGTTGACATCAATTTTTGACGTTGCACTGACTGAGTGGCTGGCACATGTCACTTAGATTCGTGACTTACGCATACCTGAAATGCCAAATGCACTTTGACACTTGTCATCATCTGATTGCGCCACATGTCCTTACTGACGTGGATCTCCTCATGTGGCACATGTTCTTCTCCTAGATCTAACGGTTGTCCTAACTCCCAAAATGTATCTCAGATCGATGCCTGAGAGTGATTTCAGAACTTCAGCCTTTGGGTGAACTCATATGTTCTGAATCCTTTTTCACTGAAGTGGTTAGCACCGAAGTTGACCACTATTCTGATCCAACGACCATCATGTATTGTCCAGATCCGATGGTCCTCATTCATTTCGGGACTTCGGGGTTCTCACCTTTGTCTTTGCTTATCTTATCCTTCCACTTTACTCGATCCAACGGTCGGTATATTATCCGAAGTGTTCCTTGGATCACACGACTCATGTCCACTTTGGGAATTCGACCTTCGGGTAATCTTACTTGTTCTCAACCCTTTTCTGCTTAAGTGGTCAATGCCCAAGTTGACCACTATTGATCTAACGGTTACCCTTTTTTATTCCAGATCGACGACTAATACTTAACTCTAGATCAAATCTTGATCTAACGGTTGAGAAACATCCCGAAGCTCCTTCTTCAGATCTGATGGTCCTTCTTTATGGCTTCCGCTATCCTTCCACTCAAATTGATCCAACGGTCAAGAATGCTCCCGAAGTAGATCAACAATCAGGGATGATTGTGGGGTCCCAAATAGCACGACGTTTAAAACTATCGTCGAGCTCCGCAATGGAAACTGCTCATTGGTAGTGGAACTGATGCCAACCGTAGATCTATTGGAGGGTGACCATCGACGGTCAATGTGGATTGCATAACCGTAACTTGCATGTGGTTTATCCCGTTGCCCAAACTCCGCAATTGAAGTTGTGTGGTTGTTGGTGGATCAACCACAATCATCTATCTTTGAATCGATGCGATCTGATGGTCTAGACTAATTGTGGGATTGGAATTAATGCATTGTTTAGTTCTCCCTTCGCACTCCCCAATCAATCCCTGCCCTTGATTTGGCGCTTGCATATCCAACGGTAATGAGTTGATCTGATCGTTGACCAATCCTCCAATGGTCCTTCTCTTTGTAACTCCCAGATCTGACGGTCCTGGTTTTCCCGAAATCTACATCAGTGGACAAGATTCTTCCTTTATTCTTTTGTAGTTTTATTGTGGGGATTTCAATCATGATCACGTTTCTACAATGCACTTTCCTTTCTGAGATTCATGTGCATCATCTCTTCCGATCTTCTAATATTTAGTCACTAACCCTCCTGAGCTCTTAATTCCTTGTACTTTGTTAGTCCTTCTGTACATGGATTTTTTGCACGCTACCTCTCCTAAGCTATAGGTAGATTCTTATGCACTTTGTTCATACCAAATAATTATTATAACATAATGACATTGGTTGTTGACATCAATGAAAATATGTGCAACACCTATAACCTCCTCACGATTCCTGGTATACAAGCATATCATTTTTCCTTGAAACATTGGCTTTTTCACCTAGCCAGAAACAACAACAGAATAAATAAAAAAATTTAAAATCAATGACCATTCATGTATTCATCATTATGATTTTGAAATATATAATAAATAAAACAAATACAATTATTGACCTCACCTGGGCACTTTCCAAGTGGTTGAAAAGGAACTCTAAATTCGACATATTCTTTAGTTGTTTCCATTCTTCTTTTCTTAATTTTTCAATTTTTTCATACATAGTAGGAAAATATTTTACTCCCCATCTCACTTGATATGATTCACTTTCTAAATAATGAAAAAGAACCTTAAACAAATAACCCTTTCTATGACTGATATGACTGATCTTACATTATGTTCTATCCCTTTCAGTGCCATTGGTTCTTGTTAAGCAGATTACATAATATAGCTTAACAGGAACCAATGGTTCTTGTTAACCAGTACTCATACTTAGCACAAGCTCATGTCCATATAACTCATCTAAAGGATAAGTGAATCAAATCAATGGGATTCGAACCATTTCATCATCTTAGTAGAAAGCACACATATACATATAGCTTATATCAGTAATTTATAGTATACCAATCTAATGCAATATTTGATGCTTTACCTAGTGCTTATAATGGTATGTATTTACCTAATAACTAACAACATCATTTGGTGAGAACATCATGCTAATAACATTATACAAGTAAGCTTTACTGTCATATTAGTACTCAGTAACAACACATCATGGACTTACTCTTCTATAAATACCCTTGTAATCCTATTAGATAAGTAATCACCTGTATTACACTTAGTATATCAACAACACATTAGCTATGGTATTACTTCTCCTTATTCACGCAATCATCATAGTAATCATTACTAATGAATATGTGGTGTCAAATGCTTAGTAGTATATTTGTGTTCTTTGACTAAGCTCTACCTTATTTCCACAATCTATGTACATGAGTTAACTAAGATGATCTTACTAGTACCAATAAAGAGCATAGGTAATTATACTTATTACTCATAGATAGTGTAATCATAGTAACCTAATATGGAAACTGTAACATAAGCAAATAAAGTGGATTAGTACTAAGAGCTTGAACAAGCATGAACTTATATTGTTACATGATAGTAAGTAATCACATATCTTTGCTTAAGATGGTGTTATATGTAATACAATCCTATCTGTTACGTATTATGTGTATTCAATGAAGTTTGTTATTATGGAAATCATACCCTTATTAGTATAATGGAAACAATACTAACCTAACTAATATGGTAAATACATCTACTTATCCTTGTTATCTATATAAGTATTCCAGTAATTACGTATATGGAGTAATGAAACCACATATGATCTACAAAGAACATTGAGATTACACTAGTGACCTTTTTCTCATAAGGATATGGATAGTAATCACACCTTAATTAGGTGAAATACATAGGATAAGCTTAACCTGTTTCATGAAAGCTGGAAACACTCACCTAACTAGTAATGATAAGGATTAGTTTAGGAAGCATGTATACCTTATCTCTATATGTCTATGTTCTCCATGTATCTAGTCCATTCATATTGGTTGATGAAGTACAAGATTCATTAGTTATACCTATTACTAACCTTTATTGAATCAATCACTAAACAATGGTAATCAAAGAGAGCTTGATTGTATGACCCTTATTGAACATGATGCAATGGACTTGTACTAATCAATGAGCAAGTAACACGTATAAGATCTTACTACTAATCAATAGCTTGAATGAGTGCAATAGGTAAGGGTTAGAATTATAGCCTATACTAATAGTGGTGTTCATATTATTGATATCTACTAGTACGAATGGAGTATGTTTACCATTGCTATTCACTCTTATTGAAGCTGGTACTGTATTGGTTACACTATCTTAGCTATGTAGAAGCTCATGATCTCTGTAATACGAAGAAAGCTCTACTATGGATTTACTACTCTTTTTCAATTAGGCTCAACTTGCTACTGGTAAAAGAGTGGTACTACTACCTATGATATGTATACGCTTTCTACAAAAGGGTATCTTATTATCATTGGTCTGTTAAGCTCTGCCCCATGTGAAGCTCTAGTCCCATCGATTCCCTTTATTCCATAAGATTCCATCAGTGAATCTAAGACTCGAACTAGAACAATTTAGACTGAGGGTATATCACCTTAATATATTCCCAGGGTTGCCCAAGGTGGTGGGTTGGGAAAAGAATGTATCCATTCCAATGATTCCATGATGTTCCGTGTTCCTTGATTGTCGAAAGATTTAAATATTCTAATGAAAATTAGCATTATAACCCAAAATAAGATAACAAAATAAGTATTGGAA
>ML812698.1:7502-20141 GCA_009831015.1 Picea engelmannii
CCCAGTAAGAAGTTAGGGCGCGGGTTGCTTGTTTTCAAGTGAATTTTGAGGAATTACTCAGCATGGCTTTGGCTAGGAAGAGGCATGAGTTGGCCTGATGCCAGGTAAACCTGTATGGTGCATTTTAGGGTTATAACAATACAACTATATCAACCTATACCATTGACCTGTATCCAATCTGTACAACTACCTTGTAATCAAACTGTACATGAACTAAACATGTATCTACAAAAATACAAAATATATGTGACCTATAGTGCTACAACCCTCATATGTACACGCCCTATATGTTATGCATCTCGCGTATGTACACTACCAAAATGTTATGAAGCATGCATATGCCTTATGAAAACTAGAGTTTCCTTTTTCTTGAAAACTTATGATCCTCTGTAACTTCTTTCACATAGGTTTGTAAACTTGTCACTGTATCCAGACTGTAACTGTACCCTATGCATGCATCCTCATAGATAAACTTTACTCAAGGAAAGTATGTCTCTCTCTAGTCATGTGTCATATAGGTATGTGTAATCATGAACAAGAATAATATCCCTCACATGATCTTAGTCATCAACCCCTTTCTGACATTCAGTCTCTCATTACATCAACTACTACACAAATACAAGTTCTCAACCATGTACCATAAAAACCCTTAGCCATATTCCAAGAAATACAAAATGTGCCTCACAAGAAGTATCAATGATGAATATACCAGCACTGTATTGATGTAGATCTGACTTATGTAGAACATCCTATGAAGCCACTAGTCTCTCTAGGGAGAATCCTCAAATCTCCATTGGCATTCCTCACGCATACATCAAAATCCAACTATTCATAGAAATAAGACATACCTTTTGAACCAATGGATGGATTTGATGTATCTGAGCACTTTAGACCTTCATGGGATCTTGATCTCAGAATCTAGAGCCTCTGCATCTTCATCTCTTTAAGTTTCCATGGATTTACCAACATGTACGTAGCTTGTACATAGACAGACCGAGTATAACTCAACATGTACGTAGCTTGTACATAGACAACCCGCGTATAACTCAGCATGTACGCACCTTCTACATAGACAACCTGCGTACACCTCAAAAAATAGGGTTTTTCTATAATTATGAGAATTTCGTCGTCAACCCCTCGTGATACCTCACACATTCGCCACTTCAGATGTATCTATAAGTATTTACAAGAAGATTTACACAAGAAAATAGATATACAATATGTACAAGTGTGTGTATAATGAGTGATCTTTGCCTCTTATTTATATCTTCATGTAGCCTTACACTTTCATTATTTTAGGGCTTCTTCATTTAAAATAATTTCTTTTTCAAATAAATTTGACCCTTGGGGGATTCTATAAGAATTATGAGGGGTTCTCCAACTTCCTATGGTCATAACTCTCTAACCGTGAGTAGTTATGTGACGTTCCACATACCACCGTAAATGGCATGACAAGCACTATCCATCTAGGATAGTTTCACTGACAAATTCACTTTCCTTCATCTCATTATTCCTCAAATAAGCATGGGTTCTCTCACTCCGCAAAGCATCTTCCCGTGAGGGCTTTCACCATAAGGGGACTACTTTGGAGTTCTTCCATTTTTACTTCTTATCAACCATGACAAGACAATAATCAATCATCTTTACATCAAATATTCTTGGGTCCATTACCCAAACCTTGTGCTATGTGGCTTTCCTCAAGGGTTGACATCAATGACAACCAACCTTAATCAACAAAAACTCGCTTTCATCTGTGGTCCATATAGTAGTAATGAATGGGATGATTGTGAATCAACAAACTAGGTTGATATATGGGATCGTGTATCACTCCCCATTGGTCAACGTATAACTATGGAATCATCCCATTTCGAGGAGGACCAATCAAGTATTTTATTATATTATGATAATGTCTCAGATCTCGTAGTGCCAAGATTGTTGAATCCTTCTATTAAATTTTGAATAAATAGAGTTAATGTTTTATTCTTTGTTCATTAAGTGGACTCACATTTTGACAGTCCATTTTTTGCAGGGTACATATACACAATGGTTTCCCTAAGATATAATGAATGGGGCACTAATTATTGGCTGGCATGATGCTTAGAGGGAAATCATATGCTCATGCGATCAGTAACAAACTCCGAAGGCATTGAATTTCCGATTGGGTCGATGGTTATTAAAGGAGAATATATGACATGGGATGAAAGAACACGAAACAAAGGTGGTTATGTATTTCAATATTATAAACTAAGTCAATTCGTATACCACTTTACAAACTTGGTTATAGGTACAAACCTCCAAATACAAACAATGCCAGGAAAGAACTCATCAAAGGTATGATACTTCTTTCCTTACTCTGAACATGATAAGTTAATGGAAATTGTCAGTATTAGAATTGATCATGATGGTATACTTAAATAACCATATAGGTATGTAAAACAAATAATTTTGGCTTCATTTTGACTATTGTTAAAATATTTTTGATGTTGTTAAAATATACCCTGCCTTAAAATATACACATGCCATGCCTTTCTTTGCCATGCCTTGCCTTGCCTTGCCTTACCTTTCCTTTCCTTCACTTCCCTTGCCTTGCCTTTCCTTTCCATCACTTCACTTAACTTGCCTTTCCTTTACATCCCATCACTTGCCTTGTCTTTCCTTTTCTTGCCTTCACTTTCCTTGCCTTTCCTTGTCTTACCTTCACTTTCCTTGCCTTGATTTTCCTTCACTTTCCATGACATGGATTTCCTTTCCTTGCATTTCCATCCCATCACTTGCATTTCCTTCACTTTCCATGTCATGCCTTCACTTTCCTTTCCTTTCCTTTCCTTCACTTGCCTTTCCTTCACTTGTCATGCCATGCCTTGTCATGCCTTGCGTTGCCTTCACTTTCCATGTCTTGTATTTCCATACCATGCCTTTCCATTCCTTTCCTTTCCTTCACTTTCCTTCACTTTCCTTTACTTTCCTTCACATGCCTTTCCTTCACTTTCCTTCACTTTTCTTTCATTCACTTTCCTTTCCATTCATTCCTTTCCTTTCCTTTCCATGTCTTGCCTTGCCTTACCATGCCATGCCTTTCCATGCCATGCCTTTCTTTCACTTTCCTTACCTTCATGTTTTTTTCCTTGACTTCACTTGCCTTTCCTTCACTTGCCATGTCATTCCTTCCAATGCCTTGCCTTCACTTTCCTTGCCTTATCTTTCCTTCACTTTCCTTCACTTCTCTTGCTTTCACTTTCCTTGCCTTCACTTTCCTTGACCTCACTTTCCTTTCATTCACTTTCCTTCACTTTGATTTCCTTTCCTTGCCTTCACTTGCATTTCCATTCATGCCTTGACTTATGTTTCCATTCATTTACTTTCCTTTCCTTCACTTTACTTACCTTCACTTGCCTTCACTTGACTTGCTTTGCCTTGGCTTCACTTTCCACGCCTCTCCTTTCCTTCACTTGCCTTCACTTTCCTTGCATTCACTTGCCTTTCCTTCACTTTCCTTGTCTTTCCATGCCATGCCTTGCCTTGCCATGCCTTTCTTTCACTTTTCTTGCCTTTAATTGACTTTCCTTTCCTTTCCTTTCCTTACCTTTCCATGCCATGCCTTTCCATGCCTTTCCTTTCCTTGCCATTCCATGCCTTTCCTTTCCTTTCCTTGCCTTTCCTTTCCTTTCCATTCAATTCCATGCATTTCCTTGCCCTATCTTTCCTTTCCTTCTTGTGTCTTTCTTTCACTTTCCTTTAATTCAGTTGCCTTCCCTTTTCTTCACTTTCCTTGCCTTGCCTTCACTTGTCATGCCATGCCTTCACGTGCATTTCATTGTCATGCCATGCTATTCCATGCCATGATTTCTTTTCCATATCTTCCCATTTCATTCCTTTCCATGCCATGCCATGCCTTTCCATGCTATGACTTTCCTTCACTTTCCTTTCCATGTCTAACCTAACAAGGTGTTAAATTGTCAAACATATGTAATAAGCACTGAGAAAAATCATGCCTTTCCTTTCCTTTCCTTGATTTTATTTCACTTTACATGACATGCCTTTCCTTACCATGCCTTTATTTCACTTTCCTTTCCATGCCTTACCTTCAATTACATTTCCATGTCTAGCCTAACAGGGTGTTAAATTGTCAAACATATGTAATAAACACTGCGAAAAATGCTAGTGCTAGACAGATCCCAACAAACGGATTTTCGGTGGATGAAATGACAACGAAGGGCCCCCCTAGATGAAACCTGGTTCTTTGGATCCAATGCAACTAACGATTCTCCCATCTGAGTCACGGTTTGATTTTTATCACAAGTTGCAACTCTCCTCTTCAAGTCATTTAGGGACATGTGGCCAATTTGGTCCAGGATCATAAAATCAACCGAGAGGCATAAAAAATTTATGTAAGCTCCCACAATTCTATTTGGCCAAGGCCCACTCGAATACACTACCCAAAAATGCCCGACATAGTGTTGCTGAAAATCAACCTCCTCTTCTGAAATTACACTATGTCTCATTGACCAAAACCCTAGTGCCAGAGATACTTCAACAAACAATTTTTCGATGGACGGAATGATAGTGGAGGGGACCCTGTAGTTGAAAATTGGTGCTATGGATCCAATGCAACTAACAGTTCTCCCATCTGAGTTTTGGTTTGAGTTTTTAGTGAGATGCAACTCGTCTCTTCAAGCCATTCAGGGACATGTGGAAAATTTGGTCCAGGGGAATAAAGTCCAAACTGAGTGGCATAAAAGAGTTATGTAATCTTCCACAAGTCTATTTTTCCAAGGCCCACTCAAATACACTACCTAAAAATGTCTGACATAGTGTTCTTGAAAATCCACCTCCTATTCAGAAATTGCACTATGCCTCATTGACCAAAACCCTAGTTCCGAAGATACTCCAACAAATGGTTTTTCAATGGAAGGAATGACAACAGAGGGGGCACCCTAGTTGAAAGTTGATGC
The DNA here is from genome assembly GCA_009831015.1 of Picea engelmannii. NCBI lineage: Eukaryota > Viridiplantae > Streptophyta > Pinopsida > Pinales > Pinaceae > Picea > Picea engelmannii. Next base: position 12,455 of record ML812698.1, read on the forward strand.
TCCAAATCCAATGCAAATGACGGTTTTCCCATCCGAGTCTTGGTTTGAGTTTTATCACGAGTTGCAACTTGCCTCCTCAAATAATTTAGGGACATGTGTCCAATTTGGTCCAGTGGCCTCCTCTTCAGAAATTACACTATGCCTCATTGGACAAAACCCCAGTGTTGGAGATACCCCAACAAACATTTTTTCAGTGGATGAAATGACAACAGAGCCCCCCCCCCCCAAGATGAAACTCAGTGCTCTAGATCCAACGCAACTAAAGATTCTGCCATCGAAGTCTCGGTTTGAGTTTTATCACAAGTTGCAACTCACGTCTTCAATCCATTCAAGGACATGTGGCCAATTTGGTCTAGGGGAATAAAATCCAAATTGAGAAGCATAACGAATTTTTGTAAGATCCCACAAGTCTATTTGGCACAGGCCCATGCGAATACACTACCTTAAACTTCCTGACACATTATTTTTTAAAATCCACCTCCTCTTCGAAAATCGCAATATGCCTCATTGAACAAAACATTGGAATTCTCATGAAAGTATTTTTATATAAGATATATGTGATAACTTGATGCAAACCCCTAAGGTTTGGCGTGACCTCCCATTCTAGGATCAAGATTTAGTAGGAGCCAAAGTGGCTCACGGTCCCTTGAAAAACCCCTTGACTCTTTACCATAGGCCCTCCACCACAATGTTGCGTGAAATTTCCTATTTGTGAGGGGACCACAGGCCAGAACCATGAACTTAGAAAAAAGGGTTGGTTCGATGCTCTGGGAATTTGGGACTTTGAGATAAATCACCCAAAACAATACACTCAAATCACCCGAATTGGTTACTGACCAAACCCTATTATTGGACTAATCGGTAAGTGCGGACACAAACAGATCTCCCTAAATCCTACAAGAAGCTAGAACAAAACAAGACAAATGCACACTTCACCTTAGATTTCATTGTCATATAAACTAGTTTAGAGAGGTATAAGTGACATACCTTTTAAATGACGCTTGATCCTCGCTAGTGTTTTCCTTGTAGTTCCTTATTTGAGTTTGTAGGATGGTGAAACTATTTTAAGAAGCACAAACCAACAAAGAAAGAGAGAATAAAGATATATATATTCCAATGAATTCTATGTATAAGATGAAGGAGTTATACAATAAAAGTTAAGACACCTTTATAGGGAAGACATGTATTGTTGCATTATATTAAATTGAAACTGTAGAATACAAACCATGCCTTGATGTTACAAGGTCCCCTTTCAATGGATCTTTTATCCAACGCACACACTTTTTCTCTAATTCCTTTGATGAAGAAGATCCACAATCTAACTTAGAGGAACTAAAGCAAAGCTCTCAAGCATAATATTAGTAGAACTCTTCATGCATATGCAAGCCCTTGCAAACCTTAGCCTTTTCCATAAGAGATCCCTCTTTATATAGGGTGAAATAGAATTGGATGAGGGGATTAGGATGATCTCACTAAATCAGATAAGCGAGTAATATCCAAACCGATCGGAGGCCACCTCATCTTCTAGAAGATTCCCTTCTAGAACATTCATGAATTTTGAATTTTCCTTTCCTTAAGCATCGTCGCACCCCATGTACACGCAACATGCGATGACGTCACAGTCCAGTTTTAGTGCAGAGTGCAATGATCAGGCATTGTCTCACCCCATTAATACAGCAGGGTGTGATGACCTTCCTTTTTATAATTTTTGAAAGAGGAAAAGAAAACCACTTTTCTCATGGAGAAAGTCTATTTTAATATTTTCAGGGAACATGAGCACATGTTATCAATTGATCACTGAGGTGACCAAAATAATGTGTAACAAACCCAATCATAAAGTGATATTGAAGGAAATTTGTGGGTCACTCTATCATTCCACCGACAACAAGACTTAATCCAAAGTTGGACGGGGATCCATGTCCCTTGCATGATATATTATTGTAAATGGCTTCAGGACTGTAGGCTTTGGGGGTTCCTCTGTTCTACCCAACAAAGACCCAACTTGTCAGAGTGTGGAATCACCGAATACCTAGGGGATCTAATGGCCCACACTATCCTATAATCAACGATTGATAACTACTCTGTAAATCTGATGCTCTGGGGTTTATTCACTCCAAACAACCACGACTAAAATTCTGAATGGACGAATATCTGAACTACCAAAGAGCTTGAAGATCTACGACTAGGATTTAAGTTTATGATTGATGGTTCATAGTTAATTTGGGGCTCAGGAAATAAATATGGATAGTCCCTTCCTTGTCAACGGATTTCAAGGATTCTCCAATCTCTTCCCAAGAAATTTTCACTCACTATAACTCTCGAGCTTAGTCACTTCAAGGAAGTGAACTCCGACTCACACTTGTGCTTCCCTCCTAAGATTTTACCCTTAGAGTTTAATGGTCTGTGCACTCCTTGCACTAACTCTTCTGAGCTTTTGGACTTCTAAAAGTCCCTTTGCACTCCTTGTGCTTTCTCTGTATAGAATCACATTATCTCTCCTATGCTTCTAACCCTGAAAAAGGTTTGGCCTCCACACACCTTGCATTGGCACTATGCACACCTTACACTGTCACTCCTAGAAGAGAAACAATTGAAACTTAAAATAAAATCACAATTTCATTCAGTGAAATAAAAAACATGCACATAGATACATAAACACAACAAGATAGTATCAATTTAGCTCCAGGAAGAACAAAAACAGGTTTTTAGTCTCCTCTCAGAAAATTTGAGAGTGTTTCTCTTCATTCCAATAGAAATTACTTTCAGGATAAATCACATTGATTTATACATGAAATGGCTTCTCTTGCCTTCTCTTCAGGTCCATCTAGTGCTTTCACATCTTAATAAAATCATTCCTATCACTAATCTTATTATAGTAAATGTAAATTTACAATTTAGATATGATTCAATGCTCATAATCTATACAATCATGTAGTCATAAGAAAATTAAAACTTTCCTGATATACACACAATGGCTCTAGTATTTTAGATCTTAGGGTATCTTTAATTACAAAGGTCTCAAAATTTAGATGTTGTGCCTTCCTTGGAATCCAAACTAGTTAAATATGCATTGTGTTGTATGTCGAGTCACCTTCCACCATGCCTCATTAATTTTGATGATGATGCTACTGCATCATACTCCCCTGGAAAAAATATATTCATGGGCTCATGTCCATGTAGTCCTCAACTTTGTTTCCTTGTTTTTGAATATATGTTTTATCCAACTAGTCGACATCTTGCATCGGATGATCCTTCCATTTGAACAAGTATTCATAATAGACATATTTCCTAGTTATTTTAGCATTCTTCTTATCCTAAATCTCCTTTATATGGAGCTTCTCTGTTATGGGAATTAGTTTCATCCACTAGACTTCATATTGATCATCTGCCTCTCACGTTCCATCCATATTATAAGGATATATTTCTGCTACATTAAATATAGGTGAGATGCCAATGTCCTCTGGAAACTCAATCTCATAATCATTTGTAGAAAATTTTCTGAGAATTTTACAAGGTCCTATATTCTTTAGTTTCAATTTATTACATTTCCCTCCTAGGAATATTTCTTTCCTCATATTTTCTAGAAACTTGGTCTCCAACCTAAACATTTACCTCTTTCCTTTTCTGATATACTTTTTCCTTGTATCTTTGATTTTTATTTTGCAACTGGCCTTTGATTTGTTCATGCAATTTCTGCATTTCTGCAACAAAGTCTTCTTCTCCTGCACTCTGAAATTCATCTTGTCCCAAATCTCTTAATTCAAAAATTCCTCTGGGGTGAATTCCATATATTATTTGGAATGGGCTCTTACTAGTATTCTTGTTCAGTGAATCATTATATGAAAATTCTTCTTAAGGTATAACTTGATCTCATTGACTCTTATGTCCAGTTACCAAACTCCTAAACAAATTTCCCAAGAATCTATTCAATACCTCAGTCTGTCCATCTGTTTTAGGGTGATATGCTAAATTAAATGATAGATTTTTCCCCAGTGTCTTCCACAAAGTCCTCCAAAATTGTCCCACAAATTTTGTGTCTCTGTGTGAGACTATTCTCCTAGGAAGTCCATGCATTCTCACAATCTCTTTGAAAAATAGATTTTCTATGTGGGTAGAATGACTTTTTTTGTTACATGGTACAAAATGTACCATATTAAAAAATATGTCAACTAACACAAAAATTGTATCATTGATTCATTTCCCCTCTGGATTCTTGGAAATACCAGAACAAAATTCATACTTATAACATCCCATGGCCTGTTTGGAATAGGAAATGGTTGGTATAGTTCTGTGTTCTACTTCTTTCCTTTAACATATTGGAAAATTATGCATTTGTTCACAAACTTATTCACATTAGGTCTCCTAGAAAATAGTACGAAGAACTCAACTGTGCATATGTCTTATCATGGACAAACTTTCCAGCCAATCCTCCACTATGATTTTCCTTCAACAAATTGTCCCTCATTGAACATTTCGATATACATAGATGACTCCCTTTAAACATCAAGCCTTCTTGGATCAGTTACTCCATCCACGAGCTTCTATCCCTCATCAAAGGATTTTCACATGCTTCATAAGCCTCCTTGAAGTGTGGGTCTTCCTTGTACATTTCCTTGAGGTGTTCAAACCCCAAAGTCTCCACTTGGAAATCCTACAATATCAAACATATCCTGCTCAAAGCATATGCAAGTTTTTTGGCACTCCCATTAATATGCTTGGTAAAAAAAGTAAAATTCTGCATGAATTCTACCCATTTGGCATGTCTCTAATTCAACTTCTCTTGTTTGGTTATAAACTGCAAAGCATCATTGTCAGTATATAATATAAATTCTTTTTGTATAAGATAATTCCTCCACTTTTTCAAAGCTTGAATTATAACATAAAATTCCTTATCATAAGTCAAATATTTCCTCTTAGCATCATTCAACTTTTCACTGAAATAAAAAACATGCTTATCATCTTGACTTAAAACCACATTGATGGCCACTCCACTTGCATCACACTTGACCTGGAAAGTCTTCCTGAAATCAGGAAAAATTTAGATGGGTTGTTTTGTTATCTTCTCCTTTAACACTCTAAATCCTTTGTCAGCTTCTTTTTTCCATTCAAAATATCCATGTTATTTCTTTACAGTATCCATAATGGGTGCACATATACTGCTAAAATTTCTGATGAACTTCCTGTAAAAACTTTCTAACCCATGAAAAATTCTTACCTCAAACACACTTCTTGGAGAAGGCCACTCCTTTATAGATTTCACCTTCTCTATATCCATCTTTAATTCATTTTAACAAATCATAAACCCAAAATATACAAGTTTTGTCTTCATAAAAGAACATTTCTTCAAATATACCAACAACTTTTCTTGTTGCAATCTCCTTAACACCATCTTCAAGTGTCTCAAATTCTCCTCTTTAGTTTCATTATAGACTAGGATATCATCGAAATAAACAATCACAAATTTCCCAATAAAGTCTTTGAGCACTTCATTCACTAATATCATGAATGTGCTTGGAGCATTGGTTAAGCCAAATGGCATAACAAGCCACTCATACAACCCTTCATTTTTTTTGAATGATGTTTTCCATTCATACCCTTCTCTCATCCTTATTTGATGGTAACCATTTTTTAAATCTATCTTGGAAATTTAGCTAGCTCTACTCAAACAATCCATCAAATCATCCATTTTGCGTAAAGGAAATATATACCTGATGGTTATCTTGTTGATAGCTCTAGAATCTATGCACATTCTCTAGCCTCCATCCTTCTTTGGACTCAACAGAGTTTGTACTGCACAAGGGATCAAACTTTCTTTGATCAACCTGTTGTCGAACAACTCTTGGACCTACTTCTTGACCTCTTCATTCTCTTGAGGGGTCAACCTATATGCTTCTTTGTTTGGAAAAATTTCACCCAGGATAAGGTCAATATGATGACTAATACTTATAATGGGAGGTAAAGTAGGAGGCAACTCATCCACCCAAATGTCAACAAACTCATCCAATAATTTCTAAGTTTCAATAGGAAAATGATTCATTGAAGTATTTGTAAGGATATCTCTTGGCTTACCTATGAAAACAAACTACATTTTATGATCTTCCTTCACTTTCTTCAAGAGCTCATTCCCACTCATGAGAAGTATACTCGAACTAGCTTCCCTTTCGACTCCTTTATCTTCCAATGGAAATAACATATGTCTACATCCATTCGTCTCAAGGGTATAAGTATTATTTCTCCCATCATGTATAACATTTTTTTCATATTTCCATGGTCTCCCAAACAAATCATGACAAACATCCATAGGTATGACATCACATAAAACTTCATCCTTATAATTACCAATATTAAATTCAACTTTACATTGTTTACTCACCATGACTTGATTCCCTTTTTGTAGCCACGACACCCTATACGGATTCAGATGTACCTTCATTTCCAACTTTATCTTTTCCACCATTTTCGTGGACACTAAATTGTTAGTGCTCACAACATCTATGATCACCTTGCATACTATATCCTTTGACTTGCAAGAAATTATGAATATAATCTTTCTTTGTGTTGGTTCTTGCACCTCTTTTTATGGATTCACAAGCGATTTCCTCAACATAATTGATCTTACTTATTCGACAACTTCTTATTTTGTCTCTGTCTCCACAGTCTTATGTTGAGCCTCGGCAATGTGAGATTATATAAAACCTACAGTTTTGTTTTCATGACATTGTCAATACATGTGTCATGTATTTCCACAAGCATAAGACTTAATCTCTCCTCCTCTACCTCTTCATCTACCTCTTGGAAAAGGTATCCTCCCTCTAGATTCTCCTCCTCTAGAGCCTCCTCCTCCAACTATCTGATTACTAGAGTTACTATTTTCTTCCCTAGTTCTCTGGAACTTTTCCCTTGTGGTTCCTTTTCCTCAGGTTAGATTATTTCCCCTGTTCTTCTATCTTTTCTTTCTTGCCATTTTTTCATCTTCCTTCAAGGCTACCTGATAAGCATCTTCTACAATCCTCATCATCACTAAACTAATTTCATCTTGAATTTCATACCTCAAACCATTGATATACCTAGCATCTTTCTCTTCATCATTTTCCCTATGCCCTTCTCTTATATTCAATGTATAAAATTCTTCAGTATATTCTTTCACTGACAAACCTTTCTATCTCATATTATTCAATATTTTAAACAGTTTCAACTGATAATCCTTGGGTACAAATTTAGGCTTGATATTAGCTACCATTCTATCCCAACTCTTAATATTGGACTTACCTTTCCTCTTTCTGTCAACTTGCAACTCGTCCCACCATAAAGATGCATGTCCCTTCAACCTGGTTACAACATGATTTTCTTTCTTCTCATCATTAATCTCCTCATAATCAAAATATTTTTGTCTAAGGAATTTATCTAGTCGAGCAACTCTTGTACCTCCAAATTACCCTCATACATTGGGACTCCCATCTTCTCCCTAGTTCCCAGCTTGAAAACAAATCTCAGTAATCGTTCCTCGGCTACTTATTATTCTACAAATTCCTCTTCTTATGTATTTTCACTCTCAACATCACTAACATAACTAGTCCCTGGTGCCCTCCTTTGCATTGCTTCCATGGAGTCCAACCTTGCAATAAGTTGTCTCATTTCTTCCTCCATAGTTGTGTTGGATACAAGTCTCCTGGCCATGTGTCTCCTC
>ML812698.1:42092-71460 GCA_009831015.1 Picea engelmannii
CAATTTAAGTTTAAATGTTAATTTTCTTTCATTTGATAAAAATAAATAAACTAAACTAATAAAAGACAAACTAACATGTTACTGATCAACAACCAAAATCGAACTATGATTATGTCTTCCTGTGTGAGATATGCTCTAGCAACTTGTTTTCCAAAGATAAATCTATGGCAAGAAAATTATGTTAGAAAAATAGGATCGCAGAGAAATAAAATAAAACAAATGCAGAAATAAAACACAGAAGATACACAAAACAATAGAGACACATATATACGTGGTTCACCCAATGTGGGCTACGTCCACCAGAGAAATTGCTAGGTCCTTCCTTTATTATTATCCAACAAATGAAGGGATACAACCTATAGAAAACCGATTGTACCTTCCTCTTATTTCTCTCATAGTCTCCTATCTCAGAATACAATATTCGCAATAATGCATAGCCGCAATACATTTCCCTCATAACAGAGGGTTGCCTTCCAGGGAAAAAAACCCTAACATAATTTCTACCATTATATCTGCAACCTTATAATGAATGGTCCAGATTTATAATCAAATTACAATATACATTTACAAGGCAATTTTTCTTTCCGGGGCATCACCCCTGAACCCCGCAGAGGGGGTAACCCCCCTCTTCACTCCCCTGCATGGAAGAGTGTACATTATTTTTGGGTGTAAAGTATTCATAGGGTATAAACACAGCTAAAAACAAATACCTCTAAATCAGAAAGATAATCAAGCTCCACAACCAACAATCTCCCACTTGGAGACTGATCTCAACAGCTCCATCACTGTTGTATATGCTAGACTCTGAACCTTCTTGGACCTAGAAGATTTCTCATCTTCATCTTCATTCTTGAAGACCAACTAAAACTGAGTAGGAACTCAATTTCTCCCTGGTTACTCCCTTTGTCAGCATGTCTGCAGGATTCTGGCTAGTGTGTATCTTTTCCAACTTCAAATGTCCATCTTCCAAGGTGGATCATATGAAGTGGTACCTCAACTATATATGCTTAGTATTTGAATGGAAGGTTGAGTTATTTGCAAGATGAATGGCACTCTCATTGTCACAGTACAACCTGCTATTCTCCTGCTTCTTTCTCGATTCCTCCATAAACCTTTGTAACCAAATCATCTCTTTACTAGCCTATGTAGCAACAACATACTTTGCCTCTGTTGTTGAAAGTGCAACAACATTTCATAGTTTTTAAATCCAACTTACTGTTGTTCCACCTATAGTAAAAACATACCTCATGGTGCTCCTCCTATTGTCTTTATCACCTGCCATATATGAATTAACATATCCCTATAGAAAAGTGTCTGAACCTCCAAAACATAATGCATGAGTAGTAGTATCTCTCAAATACCTGAGAATCCACTTTACTACCTCCCAATCTATTTACCTATATTGTTCATATACCTAGTCATAACTCCCATTGCATGTGCAATATCTGTTCTTGTGCAAACCATTGCATACATCAAGCTAACAACTGCTGATGAATAAGGGACCTTGGACATGTATCCTATCCCCTCCCGTTTCTTGGGACACATTGCCTTAGTTAATTTGAAATGGCTGGCTAAAGGTGTAATAACTAGATTTGCATTCTGCATTCTAAACCTCTCCAACACATTCTCTATTTACTGATCCTGAGACAATGTCAATTTGCGATTTTTCATGTCTCTTGTTATTCTCATACCAAGGATTTTCTTTGCAGCACCCAAATCCTTCATCGCAAATGAATTAGATAATTTCTTCTTCAACACATTTATATCCTGCATATTAGACCTTGCAACAAGCATGACATATACATACAATAACAAGGTAATACAACTTCCATTTTCTAGCTTTTTGAAATAAACACAGTGATCAAAATGACATATACTATAACCTTGTTTTGTCATAAACCTGTCAAACGTCAAATACCACTTCCTTGGAGCTTGATTTAGGCCATACAAGATCTTCTTCAACCTGCATACCAAATTCTTCTTCCCTTTGACCTCATACCCCTGTGGTTGTTGCATATAAACCTATTCCTCCAAATCCCCATGGAGAAAATTTGTTTTAACATCTAATTCTTCAAGATGCAAATCTTCTACTGCCACAAGAATTAAAATAATCCTAATTGAAGTCATTTTAAAAACAAGAGAAAATATTTCATCAAAATCTATACCTTTGTTTTGCGCAAACCCCTTTACAACAAGTCTAGCCTTGTATTGCTTTATTCCTACATCTTCTTTGTAACAACCCTAGTTGAACAAATGTGAAGGATTATTAAGTAAAAATTAATTAGGGGATTAATCGTCTTAATATGATATTAATTAAACATGATAGGTATAATAAAACTAATTAAATAATTATTGATTAATTAATGATTGCAATTTGATTAATTAAACTACCTATTACATTTAAAGACATGAGTATTAAATTTAATAAATTAATAAGTTATATAGTTAACTTGAAAGGTTACGTACACAACATCGGATAACTTATTAATTGTGGAAGGATAAGATATTAAATAAAGGGGATAAGGGGCATTAACGGGAAAAGATAAGAAGGTAATAAATGAGTTAGGTAGGGAGTAAATGAGGCGGGAAGTCAGTGAAGGAGGGATAAGGAAGGGAAGGAGGTGGACGGGAGGAGGCTACGGGAGGTTGGGGGATGGATTTTGGGAGCTATGGGATTTGCAGATAGAGGTGAAATTTTGTGAGTGGGATTGTATCAGTGCACCGGGGCTGCTGGAGGTTTTAGGCATGGGGGCCAGGATATCCGTTGATATCCTGGAGCTAGGGAGTTACCTAGTTGGCAGGGAGGAACTAGGTTTTGGGCAGTGTTTTACAGTGAAGCAACGATGAAGAAGGTAAAGGACAAATGGAGGGTTAATAGCATCAGGTTCATGTATTTATTTAAAATTATGCATTGTTGTATTATGTTAGAAAATTTATTATTGATTGTAAAATTTAAGTTACGAAAGTTACTATTATGAAAATTATTACGCTGTTATGAAATTATTGTCTTAGTTTATGAAATAAATTGATGTAAAATCTATTTGGCCCATTTCATATGGTATCAGAGCCTTAGTTTGAAATCTGGGCCTAAGGGCCAAACTCCAACTCCAGCTCCAGCCCCACCTAACCTGCAAGCCAATCCATCATCTATTATAAAATAATGTAAAACATATAAAATAAAATAAAAATAAGGTGTAGGAAGAATAGATAAAGAATATATAATATTTTTTTCTTTTCAATAATAAAGAATACCTTTCAGTTCTTAAGATGAAACTATACTAATGTATCTACTAGCTCCTAATATAGGTTCCTACACTATATAGGCTCCAAAGTTATATTTACCCATGATTTTTTTTTAACAACTAGCGTTTTGAAAACTATATTACCAGAGGCTTCTAGAACTTGCATCTATGGTGTATCACCATATGACCTTACCACTTTCATGAAAATTAGTTATGGAGATGTCGTTACTTAGTTTTACAAAAAAAAAAAATACTATAATAAACTTTTGAAACTTTCGTACTATGCTGAAAACCTGTTGCGCACAAGTAATCATCTCAACATAATTTTTATGTTGTATATTTAGGAGAAACACCATGTTTCCTAGTTCGATCTCCTTTTTCTGTCAGTCACCGATCGAAATTTGTCTTTAGGAGAAAATACACGGTTTCATAGCTATAGCTCTATCTTACTACGAGACTTTCTGGATGTTTAAGTATCCCACTAAGCTTTCTCTATCCCTACAGTAAACAACAAGCTGTCTGCGAGCCCAGAGTGGAGGAGAGAGATCCAATTAGCTTACTTTGAACTCTTCCTATCCGAGTAGTTCCTATCCCAGTAGGTAGTAGGAAGCCAAGCAAGGATAAGAGAGAGATCCTATGGTTAGGCCAGTTAGTTAATGCTGGAAGGTTATAGAAGAGGAAAACAATGGATGTCCTATGTGACAATGCCATCAGAAAATATACTCTTTATTCGGACTAGCACACGAGGGCGTTAAGAACCTATCTTACTAATACTAATAAGAAGAAAGGTTTGGATCCCTTATTATTAGAGAAAGTGGATAGATAATATCAATGCTATATGATTGACCATGAACTTCCTTACCGCACTTGCGGTTCTCTCGGGTCTTCCAAAGGGCTTCTTGAAGGTTAGGTTAGATAAAGAAAGATAAGAATAGAATGGATGCGGTAGTTATTTCTTTCCTTCTACTGGTAAGGTTAGATCAAGATAGACTACATTAGAAGCCATTTGAAGTATCCCTCTCTCGCTATTAGCTCTTGTAGCTAAGATAATGGGCATTAAGGTTTCTTTATATTCTGAATACAAAATGAAAATGGAAAGACTCCCAAAATATTTAAAATTTTGTTTTGCTCATAGCCAGAATATAAAAACCTACTGCTGCTATAGCATATAGTGAAAAGGCCAAACCCTAAGCACAACTGTTCCGTAAAAAATGTGGAAATCTTTGAGGCGACAATCTTTCTTCGTTGAGACTCGAATCTAACCAGAACAGACAGAGAAATGCAAGTAAACATAAACAAAAAGCAGTATCTGCTTATAACTAAAAGCCCAAAATCCTGTGAGAAGGCCGGAATGCAGCATTAGTTATCCCATTCAAAACAAAAAAAAAATTAAGAAAAAAAAAAAACAACACGCAGAATCAAGGAGATAAGGGAGACTAGCCAGAAAGAAATGAATTACCAATCCCTTGGCTCGCTCCTGTAATCCATATAACCTTGTCTTTGAATTTGTGTTGTTTAGCCAGACCCTTTCCTAGCAAAGTCAAGTCAGTATCTGCAACTGCAAAATGGAAAATTGACCAGACGATGGTGGCCAACCAAGGTGAAATCTTACATGAGAAGTTTTCACCATAAAGACTTTCTCCAGAGTTGTCCCTACTAAGCTTGTTGGGCTACTCTCTACATTTTATGGCAAACCTTTTCAACCTTTTCAATTCTTCTGATTCACCTCCAGTAAGAGATGCATTAACAATAATCTTGCCATCCTGCCCAAAATTAGGATTCAATCCAAGATCTAGGAGGCTGGGAACCTTTCCTGGCTCGACATCACCATGGGTCGACAACCCCTTGAGCTGAGCCTGAGGAGATTAGGTGGGGCTAAGGGATTGGGCTTCTTTGCTTCAACATCACAGCATTCTAAAACAATGACCTTTTGCTGTTGTTGCTCAGGTTTTGGTGGGGGCGTAGGCTTGTGTAAATGTTGTTGATGTTGATGCCTTATTTGGAGCCACGTCAATAGGCCCTGAGAATGAAAGCACAATTCTCTTGGCCAACGAGGGAAATACGACGGTCTGCAATAACAAATCTCCAAAGTTTGGTGTTGATGGAATTACATATTGGTGTGGGTGTGTGAATGCTCAGTGCGCGGGCGTGGAAGTGACCGAGGCCAAGGGAGATAGGCGAGGCATACATGTCTGTTCTGCACAAAACCATGACCAGCACCAGCGCACACGAGACTGAAGAGAAGTCTAGAAAGAGATGAGCACCTGGAGGAAGGGGCACGTGGGCCTCATGCGAGGACCCATGATGTCGAATCCTATATGTATAGTAGTTCATGAGTAACTTATTTAATTTTATTTAATTGATTTTAATTGTAATAAATTAATTGTTCAATTTTTTTTATTTTTTATAATTATTTTAAAATAATTATTTTTTTTGCATTTGTAATCTGAATATAATTATTTTCTTTTCTGTAATTTTCATAAAAGACTGGTCGGTTTTAAATATTTTATTTTCTGTGTTTGTATGAATCCGAACGCTGGAGTATGGATTCGCAAGGATTCTTCCCGTTTCAGTGGAAATGTCGTTTATAAGGCATGAAGATTGTGTCATGCTTTAATTGATCGCAATTGAAGGCTAGGTTCTGGTCTTTGTATAATGTATACAGATTAGTAAGGTTTGGTACGGAATTCAAACTATAGGTCGAGTGAGCTATATATTTTAGATACAGTCATTTTTTTTTTTTAATTATGGCCGCGAGAAGCCATGTGAGTGTTTGTGTGTGAGATTTATAATGCCTATATGACCTTGGCTTTGCGGGTGCGCTTGCAGGCGGGTCAAATTATTAATAATAATTTGGTTTCCTTTTTGTGGGAGAGCCGTGCAGGGTTGTTTTGGCCTGCTGTGCCCCTCTCTTCTTTGTGTTGTCTTGTGGATGGATGTACGGGTTTTAATAATCTGTTGCCGCAAATGATCGCATGCATTTTCTCCTTTTCCAATCACATACACAAACAGTCGAAAGCAAGACAATCACTTTTAGCATGGTGAGGGTTTCAAGCCAAAACCGTTTACGGCATAGATCTTTTGCAACCACAGATGTTGGGAGGAATTTTGATCAACGTTTCGCTCAATCGGTTCATCGGTTCATATACAGAATTAGCATCCAGAGGGCGTTAATGAAAATAAACATTATTACCTTCAAATATTAGGGCGAAGAATTAGGTTTTTTTTTTAGAACACATAAGCACAAACACACCCGGGCTCATTTATTTTTAAAGTTTCTCGTTATCTTTTGTTTTTCTGGTCTTATCTCTGCTATTCTATAGCACTCATCACTTTTTTTCATTTGTTTGGGTTTCTATGAAGCATAACAGTAAGGCAACGTTGTTTGTGTTTTAGTTTATTGGAGATTCCTGGTCATTTTTGAAATGATGCGCGTTCTTTCAAATCTGAAATATTTTGAGATTTAAGATTGGGATAGCGCTTCTTTAATATGATCAATAATATTTTGTTTTTATAATCTTTGGGGATCCCCTTACTTCGAGCCTCTTGGAATGCGAAAAAAAAAATACAGTTGAACTTTTTTTTTTAAAATCATTATGCTCTAATTTGTGCATTCCATATTAGAGTTTCTATTTTTCCTTCCTGTAATCATGACACATTGTTTTTATCATTATGCTCTAATTTGTGCATTCCATATTAGAGTTTTCTATTTTTAATTGTTGTAATCATGAGAGCCTATTCTTTTCATTCATGTTGTGGAACTTAGAGAAGAAACACCACACAATCAAATATAAAGCTACATTTGCCCTTGTGAAAATGAATGATGACTTCCAGCTGAGACAATCGTACTATGTTGAGTTCAATATGTTGCACGCATTAGTGCCAAAAATGGACAATCATACTATTTTTAATAGTTATTTACTATTTACTAAAAAAAAATAGTTTTTTTTTTTATTTTTTTTTTACAATCTTACGCACTATTTAGGGTTGTGAAAGTAAAACATTTTTATTCTTATTTTTTTTCATATATTTTGTATGTAGTAAATTAAGTATATGGCCTTTTCATTACCAAGCTTAGAATTGTTAAGTATTTTTATGTTTTTTCCATTTGTATGGGAAAAATTTGTGATAGGTATTTGGTTATTATAGTTTTTGGTTCATCATTTGATAGGTCTTTGTTTATTATTAGTCCCTACTTATTATTAGTGCCTGCCACGTTGACTACATATTAGTCGATTTGCACGTTGACTGAATGTTAGTAGTTTGCATTGACGGCATATTAATTGATGAGTTGATTGAGCCCTAAAATAAGAGCTATGGTGTGGATGTGGAAGCCATCTTCAGTAGCATAGGCGGTGGAAAAAGCACGTTACACAGAAGAACACATGAACTTAGCCAGGGGTGCAAGACTGACATTTCCACATCACCCTGGATTCGTAGGAAAGGCCCCAAAGATATTTCCTAGGGGAGGGGGCTCAAGGCCACCACCATATGGTAACAAAGTTGCACCAAGGACAGTAGCTATAGGGATTTCAATGGCAGCGAGTGTAGCATCTCGTTCATCGCCAACGGTGCAGATAGGTCCACAACCATCTTAGGGAACAATGAGTAGGGGCAGGGGTTCCAGGGGAAGGAACTCATTTCAGAGACAGACACATAACAATGCACAGGTTCAATCTCGTGTTACCTGTTGGGGGTGCGGGGGACCCCATTACCAATGCGACTACCCAGAGTTACAATCAGGGTTCGTTCATAGAGAAGGAAAGGCACCGATGGGGAGAGCAAGTAGCAGCCACAAGATTTACGCAGTGGTTAATAATTGCCAGACCGAACATCAATCCATGGTGGTGGAGTCATCAGGTACGCTAAATCATATCAATGTTAATATTTTGTTTGATTCTAGTGCGACAGATAGTTTCATTTCACCATTAGAAAAGAGTGGGTTGGCAGCCTATGAGCACGATGACTTTAAACAAGTTGAGATGGCTTTGGGGGAAAAACAAGTAGTAGGACCTAGTGTCGATAATTGTATAGTAGACCTGGGAGTGTGTACTACCAAGTTAAAGGTATACATCACTTCTCCTGGGGCATATGACCTAATCATTGGAATGGATTGGTTAGTAGCTCATCGAGCTTTGGTAGATTGTTTCTCAAAGAGGGTGCTTTGTGTCAATGATGAAGGAAGACCAGTAGAGATCTAGGGTGTACAGAGAAAAGTGTCGTTACAATTTATATCCACTATGAAGGTTAAGAGATGCTTGAGACAAGGGTGTCGACTTTATGTAGTGGAAGCAGTGAATGAAAGGAAGGGACCCTCATTGGATCAGTATCCGGTATTGTCATAATTTCAGGATGTTTTTCCGAACGAGTTACCAGGGTTACCTCCTGAGAGAGAGCTTGATTTTACCATTGAGCTAAAACCTGGTGTAGAACCAATCTCCAAGACTTTGTATTGGATGACAGCGCCAAAACTTTGTGAGTTGCAAATGTAGTTGAAAGAGTTACTGGACTTAGGGCTAATAAGGCCCAGTGTTTCACTCTAGGGCACACCAGTAATTTTTGTAAAGAAGAAGGATGGATCCTTACAACTGTGTATAGACTATAGGGACTTGAACCATGCTACAGTGAAAAATAGGTACCCGATGTCGTGAATAGATGACCTCTTCGATCAGATTAAAGGAGCAGAGGTATTCTCAAAGATTGATTTGCGATCAGGGTATCATCAGTTAAGGATTAAGGAAGGTGATATCCCAAAAAATTCCTTTCAAACTTGGTTTGGACATTATGAGTTTGTTGTCATACCTTTCAGATTGACCAATGCGCCAACAGTATTCATGAGCCTCATGAACGACGTATTCTGAAAGTACTTAGACCATTTTGTACAAGTCTTTTTAGATGACATCCTCATCTATTCTAAGAATGAAAGAGAACACGAGGAACACTTGTGAATAGTGTTGTCCTGCCTTAGAGAGAACAAATTGTATGGGAAGCTGTCGAAGTGTTCCTTCTTCCAGAAAGAGATCCACTATTTAGGTCATATCATTTCCAGCAAAGGAATCTCTGTGAACCTAGAAAAGGTAAAGGCCATTATGGAGTGGCCAGTGCCGAAAAATTCCCATGAGGTGAGAAGCTTCATGGGGCTAGAAGGTTATTACTAGAGATTTGTGGAAGGATTCTCCAAAATAGAAAAACCCATCACCACCTTGCAGCGTAAGGGGGTCAGGTATGAATGGAAAGAAGAGTGTGATAGTGCAGTCATTGAGCTTAAGAGGTTACTAACTAGTGTGCCAATTCTACGAGTGCCGGATATGGAAAAGGATTTCACGGTCTGCACGGATGCCTTGAAGAAAGGGTTAGGGGTCATGCTAATGTAGGATGGAGGAGTGATAGCTTATGCATCAAGGAAGTTGAAGAAACATGAGGAGTTATATGTGACTCATGATTTAGAGTTGGCAGGTGTAATGCTAGCTCTGAAACTTTGGAGGCACTATCTTGTTGGGAAAAACTTTGAGCTCAAAACGGACCATCAAAGTTTAAAACATCTCTTCACTCAAAGAGATCTGAATGCCAGGCAAAGGCAATGGAGTGAATTTATGAGTGAGTACGATTTTTGTATTTCGTACATAAAGGGAAAGGAAAATGTGGTCGCAGATGCCTTAAGTAGGAGACCATGTATCTTCTCCTTGGTAACCTTAAAGGTCAATCTGAGGGAACATGTGTTGACACAAATCCTAGGAGACAATTGGTATTTAAAGGTTACTTCAAACCTCCAAAGCAGGAGGTAGTTAGTTCCAAAGTATGAAGGATATATCCTAGAAACAGAAGGACTGTTAAGATATCGAGGAAGGATGTAAATCCCTAAGAATAGGGACATTCGAAGCATCATACTGAAGGAAGCCCATAGAGAAATTTATTGTGTGCATCCGGGTGTGAAGATGTACGCAGATATGAGGAAGCTCTTCTTTTGGGTAGGCATGAAGCACGATGTAGTCCATTTCATCGCCAAATGCCTAGAGTGTCAACAAGTGAAAGCCAACCACCATCACCCAGCAGGCCTCCTACAACCACATGATGTCCCTATGTCCAAGTGGGAAATCATATCTATGGATTTTGTTGTGGGGTTGCCGCTCACATATCATAGACACAATGCCATTCTTGTGATAGTGGATAAGCTAACCAAGAGTGCTCATTTTATTCTGGTTAGAGACACTTACGATGTCACTGATGTGGCACGTGTGTTTGTAAGTGAGGTTATCCATTTGCACGGGATACCTAAGAAAATCATTTCAGATAGGGACTCCAGATTCACTTCTAGGTTTTGAACCAGTTTACAGTCAGTGTTGGGGACTCAGTTGAACTTAAGCACAACTTATCATCCTGAAACATAGGGGCAGACTGAGGGATTAAATCAAGTCATGGAAGACATTATTAGGATGTTTGTAATGGATAATCAAACCCAGTGGAAGAAGTACCTACCTTTGGTAGAGTTTTCCTACAATAACAGTTATCATAGCTCCATCGGAATGCCACCCTACGAAGCTTTGTATGGGAGGCCATGCAAAACACCATTGAGTTGGGATAGACTAGAAGATCGAGTAACAGTTGGGCCAAAATTGATTCAATAAATGGAGGAACAGGTGATTCAGATTAGGCAAAGATTAAAGGAAGCAAAGGATAGGCAGAAAAGCTATGCAGATGCACACAGGACCAACCGAAGTTATGAAGTGGGAGACCAGGTTTTCATTCATATCAGGCCTAATAAGAGTACCATACGGTTCGGGAAGGGGACAAAGTTGTCACCTCGGTTTATAGGACCATTCAGGATCCAAGAGAAAATTGGACCCATTGCCTATCGTCTCGTACTCCCACCCCACTTGCATAAAACTCATAATGTATTTCATGTATCTGTTTTACGTCATTATGTTGCTGATGAATCACATAAACTAAATTGGAAGGAATTGCAAGTATCAGATGTGGAAACCCTCACGGTAGAACCATTACGCATATTGGACCGTAGAGTCTGACAGCTCAGGAACTGTCTAGTAGACCAAGTTAAGGTCCATTGGGACAAGTATAGTCCAGGATCTGCTACTTGGGAAGATGTTGAGACACTATGGCGAGACTATCCCTCACTATTTTGGCCACCTCGAGAACATGTTTCCTGAAGGTGGGGTGTATGTAACACCACCTTTTGACTTAGACAACCAGGATTACCTGAGGCCTATATACTTTATTTTCTAAGTCACAATGAAACTATTAAGTGATACACTTAAACTTTAAAATTTATGAACTTTTATGAATGTTAAAATGTTATTGATGATGATGTACATGATGCGATCTACTATGTGAATGTAAACTTTACGAATGTTTAAATGTTATTGATGATGATGTATATGATGCGACATATTGTGAGAATGTGAGTTTAATGAATGTTTAAATGCTATTAAGATGATGTTGGATATGATGCAATCTATTTTGGGTAAATGATAATCTTATGAATGGGTGTCAAAATTGAAGTATGGGATATTATGAAATCTATTTCTAATTGGAAAAATTTGATGTTAATTTATCGGTATAGGGATACCAAATTGAAATGATGATAGTATGCAATTACATGATGATAATGCATAGAAATGTATGAGTTTGTGTTACAGACTAATCTGCAGGTTATGGGCTATGAAATAGCCAAGGGATAATGATGATGAGAGTGGATATCAGGACCACTAACCGAAAAACATTATGTTATGAATATTGTATGTGAAATTTATATTGGTTTGGATGCATTGCTATGATATGTGGATCAGTGCATGATTTGAGGTGATGACACTGCCCAAAACCGAATAAACGATGAGAAAACCTCTAGCAACACGGTGCCACTGTATATTCCATTATAGGGTGTGGACCCTAGTTTTGTTAGGAGGGGTGGAGGCATTTCCCACCGTGTATC
This sequence comes from Picea engelmannii, assembly GCA_009831015.1. Lineage (NCBI taxonomy): Eukaryota > Viridiplantae > Streptophyta > Pinopsida > Pinales > Pinaceae > Picea > Picea engelmannii. Next base: position 54,282 of record ML812698.1, read on the forward strand.
CTCCATTGTAGGGTGTGGACCCTAGTTATGATTAGGAGGGGTGGAGGCATTTCCCACCGTGTATCCTCCAAAACCTGAAGTCATGGGAGGACGGTGTTAGTTCACGCTCCCCAAGACGTGTGATGATGACTGTCAGATGCCTGCTAGGGAAGCTTGGTCGAGATAGCGACACTTCCACTTACGGGTTCTATTTGGAGTTAGGTCAATATAGTTGATGCTCCAAGATATTCTAGAAGAGGAAGGATAGGAATGGAGATGGAAGTAGGTTAGTGAGGAAGGATGAGTAGTAATAGTTGAGAAAGTATGGAGATCTGTCTTGTGGTGGAAGTTAATGTTTTTCCTTCAAAAAAAAAAAAAGAGATGAGTATATATGAATATTCATTATTACGTAACTAAACCAAAGTTGTTTAAAATAAAATTGTTGAACCGGATAATAGTAATTAAAGGATTTCTTAAATAATTGATTGGTTTGTTGTCTTTTATAAAAGACTAGCCTTGCTGACTGGATTGGATGCATACATAAATTACTAAAGGATGACAGTTTTGATTATTAGTACATGCATGAGATTTGCATGTACTAGCTACACATGCATTTCTTGTACATATACACTAGTATGTATGAGTGTTCTTGACTTACTTACTAATAATGTCGGTTACTTGTTATGAATGTGTGAACCATGTTTCTTTTCTTTGTACCATAAGATACCTTAACTTCGGGACGAAGTTTCTTGAAGGGTGGGTGTATGTAACAACCCTAGTTGAACAAATGTGAAGGATTATTAAGTAAAAATTAATTAGGGGATTAATCATCTTAATATGATATTAATTAAACATGATAGGTATAATAAAACTAATTAAATAATTATTGATTAATTAATGATTACAATTTGATTAATTAAACTACCTATTACATTTAAAGACATGAGTATTAAATTTAATAAATTAATAAGTTATATAGTTAACTTGAAAGGTTACGTACACAACATGGGATAACTTATTAATTGTGGAAGGATAAGATATTAAATAAAGGGGATAAGGGGCATTAATGGGAAAATATAAGAAGGTAATAAATGAGTTAGGTAGAGAGTAAATGAGGCAAGAAGTCAGTGAAGGAGGGATAAGGAAGGGAAGGAGGTGGACGGGAGGAGGCTACGGGAGGTTGGGGGATGGATTTTGGGAGCTCTGGGATTTGTAGAGAGAGGTGAAATTTTGTGAGTGAGATTGTATCAGTGCACTGGGGTTGTTGGAGGTTTTGGGCACGGGGGCCAGGATATCCGTTGATATCCTGGAGCTAGAGAGTTACCTAGTTGGCAAAGAGGAACTAGGTTTTGGGAAGTGTTTTACAGTGTAGTAGCGGTGAAGAAGGTAAAGGACAAATGGAGGGTTAATAACATCAGGTTTAGGTATTTATTTAAAATTATGCATTGTTGTATTATGTTAGAAAATTTATTATTCATTGTAAAATTTAAGTTACGCAAGTTACTATTATGAAAATTATTACGCTGTTATAAAATTATTGTCTTATTTTATGAAATAAATTGATGTAAAATCTATTCGGCCCCTTACATTCTTCCTTCAACTTGTAAACCCATTTATTATGTAATTCTTTTTTTCCCACAGGCAACTGAACCAAGTCCCAAGTATGGTTATTTACCAAGGAATCCATTTCCTCTTTCATGCCTTGCTCCCACTTTTTTTTGGTGTCTACCTGCATTGCCTCTTCATAACATTTTGGTTTAGCAGAATCAATCAGCAATAAATAATACAATGAAGGAGAGTATCGTTCAGGGGGTATACTTAACTTGGTATATTTTCTAACAACATTTGCAGGTGTTTGAGGTACTTGTTGCTCCTATTGTTGTACATTTTGATTTTCTGGTTCCTTTGGAATTTCTTTTTCAGTGATCTCATCAACCACTATGTATTCTTGTTTTTCTTTTTCCCGTTTCTTTCCCTGCAATGAATCTTTGTACATGACCTTATCATTGAATATGACATCTCTACTCCTAATGATTTTGTTATTTTCATAATCCCATAAGAGATAAACAAAATCATTAACATTGTATCCAATAAAGGCACACTTCTTGGATTTTGCCTCAAGCTTTGTTATATTTTCTTTATCAATATGGACAAATGTTTCACAACCAAAAGTTTTGAAAAAATAATAGTTTAACTTTTTTCCCGTCCATTCCTCCTATGGAATTATACCATCCAAAGAGCTTGACGGTCCTCTGTTTATTAATTAAACAACAATATATACAACATCTTCCCATAACTGTAATGGAAAACCAACATGCAATCTCATACTCCTTGCACACTCCATGATTTTCTTGTTCATCCTTTCTGACACACCATTTTCTTTTGGTGTTCTTAAAACTATCTTCTCTCTACGAATCCCATGGTATGAACAATAATCATCAAACTCCTTGTTGCAATATTCACCTCCATTATCTTATCCGAGACACTTCAAACTTTTTCCTGTATCATTCTCAACCAAATCTTTTCATTTCTTAAAAGTATAAAAAACATTAGATTTTTGTTGAATGCAATAAACCCAAGTTTTTCTAGTTCCATCATCAATAATAGAAACACAATAATGAGAGCCACCAAGAGATGATACCTAATATGGTCCCCATACATCTGTATGCACAAGATCTAATTTTTCACTCTTCTTTTATTTTCCGACTCTGAGAAATCTGACTCTCTTTTGTTTTCCATAAACATAATGCTCATAGAAGTCCAAATCAATTTGTTTAAGATATGGCAACTACTTTTTTTTTGTGAAGTATCTGCATCCCCTTCTCACTCATGTGTCCAAGACTATGATGCCACAGTGTTGTATCCACTCTTGTAGAAGTTAAAGAGATAAAAGAGTCTGTATTACTGGTACATAAATACAATGTACTTACCTTCTCTCTTTTTGCTATCACCAACGATCCTTTGATGACCTTCCATATCTTATCTATAAATATGAATATACAACCTTCACTTGCCAACTGTCCTATTGAAATTATATTTTTCCTTAGATCTGGAACATGTCTTACCTCTTTCAACAACCATCGGTTTCCATTGCTTTGATTTATTTTTACCTTTCCCATTCCAACAATTTTGCATGGTGCATCATCACCCAAATGAACCTGTCCAAAATCACCTTGAACATAATCTAGAAAATGTTTCCTATGGGGTGTGGTATGAAATGAAGCCCTGAATATACCACCTAATACTCAAATATTATCTATAGAAAGAATCAAAGCACCTTGTAACACATCGTCTGTTACATTTGCTTCCTGATTTCTCTCTTGTTGTCCATCTCTTTGTTTCTTTGAAGCTCTACAGTATTTCTTTAGATGTCCTTTCTTCCCACAATTCTAGCACTCTATCTTTCCAAGTCTTGATTTGTATCTTCCCTTCCTAGAATTCCCACAGTTCCCTAAGACCTTTCCACTATCCTTTTGTCTTCCCCTATTCTCCATGTTCAACACATTGCCCGATAGCTCATCTGTGCTTTTCCGTCACATTTCCTCACTAAGGATAACACCAACAACATTATCAAATTTTAAAGTATTTGAACTAGAGACAGAGTTACTTACATCCATGACCAATCCATTCCATCTTTCTGGTAATCGGCACAAGATTAGAAGATCCCTGACCTCATAATCAAAGTCCACTTTTATAGAACTTAGTTGATTAGTAACCGTATTAAATTAATTTAAATGATTTGCAACAGACCCACCTTCTGACATCTTCATATTAAATAATATATTCATTAGAAATAACTTATTGGATGCCGAGGGTTTTTCATACAATTTATCCAATGCATCCATCAAACCCTTTGTTGTCTTTTCTTTCGAAATATTGAAAGCCACCAACATTGCTAGGCTTAGCCGTATCGTTCCTAGAGCCTTTTTGTCAAGAATATCCCATTTTTCGTCCTTCATAGACGTCGTCTTCTTTTCTATTCCAGCCAATGGTAGGAATCAATCCTTCTGATATAAATAATCTTCCATCTGCATCTTCCATAACTGGTAGTTTTGGCCGTTAAATTTCTTGACCCTAAACGTTCCATCTTCCGACATTGCTCCCACTCGAACCAAGAACCCTCTTTTCCTATGAGTTACCTTTCGCTCTGATACCAATTGTTAGAAAAACAGGATCACGGATCAATAAAATAAAACAAATGTGGAAATAAAACATAGAAGATACATAATACAATAGAGACATAGATATACATGGTTCACCCAATGTGGGCTACATCCACCAGATAAATTGTCAGGTCCTTCCTTTATTATTATCCAACAAATGAAGGGATACAACCTACAACAAACCCGATGCAACTTCCTCTTATTTCTCTCACAATATCCTATCTCAGAATACAATATTCACGATAATGCATAGCCACAATACACTTCCCTCATAACAGAGGGTTACCTTCTAGGGAAACAAAACCCTAACATAGTTTCTACCATTAGATATGCGACCTTATAATGAATGGTCCATATTTACAATGAAATTACAATATACATTTACAAGGTAATTTTTCCTTTGAGGGCTTCACCCCCAAACCCCCATTGGGGGATGCTGCCCCCGAAACCCCGTCGGGGGCTCACTTACTCCCGGACCCCACAGAGAGGGTGTTATCAATGAAATTTCATCTGCAAATGGTTACAAGAATTCAACATCATCAAACAATTATGAGGTCACCCATGGACCAAAAATATCACAAAAGCATTCCCAAAGGGTCAAAAACTATACAACTAGTGCAAAAATTAAAGGGCGCTATGAAGACATAGGGCATGCACACACATGCGCAAAACAAAAACGCAAGATTTGCACACAAGCGCACGATGTGCGACTGTTGTCGCAAAAATCCCCACACCTGGTAAACGACGCATTTATGAGAGTGGTCGGCCTCCCATCGACTTTTGGTTCATCTTCCAAGTTGATTTGACGCCCAAATTTGTACTGGATTCAACTGGGTGGCTGGTCAAAGACCTATAAATTCCCTAATTAGCCTCTTTACACACTACAAACTAGTTGGACAATACCTCAAATGAATGCTATAAAAAGGCCATGGATGCACTTCATTTTTCAAGGAATTCATAGCAAAGTTATGCTGCCATTATTCTCTTGAGGGATCCTCTATCCTTACCAAGAGTATACTTGCATCATTGAATTGGGTATTCAATCTCACCCCTTGAGTGGATTAGCAAAGAATTCTTTCACCATTTTCATTTTCATTTTAAAAGTTGTAAGAAGAGCTTATTTGTGGGAGTCCAAGAGCCCTCCCTTGGAGGAAGAAGGGACTCATAGTCCTCTTTCTTCTCTGTGTTCTCTTTCACTAATATCAGCCATATAATTGGTGACATGGGTCTAATTGTTTCTTTTGTCTTTATGTCCCTATGCTCATTAATTTAGTTGTTGTTTTATTTATTAGTTGTTATTTTATATTTCTTTCTCTAACCCTTTTCCTCACAGTTTTCCTGCTTAGCAAACCCAACTAAGCTTTCAATCACGTCTATTTTGCTCACTAAGGTGACAAAAGAGGCGCAACAGATTGGTGAATCCACTGGGGAAAGGTATCAATTTCCTACCTCATTTGGGTTTTTCTAGCTCTTCTTTTGGTTTATTGAACTTGTAGGTGCATTAACTGGCCTAAGTTGACCTGCCAATTATCCAATTCCATGTTGAATTGGGATAATTCCATCCGGAATTTTCATTCACGGTCGTGTGTCACCTATGCATGGGTTTTTTGGCCCACAAACGCGCATCATGCACACATGCACTCAAGTCACAGTTCTATTTTGCACACTTGCGCCCATTCATTTTTTTTGGTATGTGCACATGCGCTCTGTGCGCCTCTGTCTCCACTGAGACCCGTGCACCTGTGCAAAAAAATCACATTGTAAAGTTTTTGAGATGTGGGGAAGGCCCTTAGCCTTCTTAAAAATGATTTCAAGCATGTTTTAAGCTACACCACACTTAGTCCCCTCTTCATATAAAGGGATTAGTCAAAACACATAGGCACTTAGGAGGTTAAAATCACTATTTCCTCTTTTTCTTTCATTTTCGCCACGTGGATGGCTTGTTTTGTCTAAAAATATAAGTTGGAAATCATTTGTAATCACATTTAACTTGCATTGGGACTAGAAGTTGGATAACAATCTCTTAGTATGACCTTCTCTCATGCCCCCAAGTGACCTTCAGAATCAGAAAAAGATTGTGGAACAATTTCATCTCCCTTAAGAATATTAAAACCTTTAGGAGAGGACAACAACCCTTCTTAGGGACTCCGCTTAGTTTATTTTTTCAAACACATCTTAAGATTGTAATGGGCCCATACATGCCCACATGCTACAAAGGTAGGATAGTGTTGAAATTTACTTTCTTAGATCAAATCGCTAGTGAAGTTTAAAGGTTTTGTAACAGGCCCACACATGCCCACATGATTACAATCTAGGATAGTTTCAAATATTTTCTTAGATTACATCACAATAGGGAATTAAAGGAATAGTAATGGACCCACATGTCCACATGCTAGCTTCCTAGGGACTTTTGAATTACGCAAGGTTGTACCAAAGGCACTTANTGCAAAAAAATCACATTGTAAAGTTTTTGAGATGTGGGGAAGGCCCTTAGCCTTCTTAAAAATGATTTCAAGCATGTTTTAAGCTACACCACACTTAGTCCCCTCTTCATATAAAGGGATTAGTCAAAACACATAGGCACTTAGGAGGTTAAAATCACTATTTCCTCTTTTTCTTTCATTTTCGCCACGTGGATGGCTTGTTTTGTCTAAAAATATAAGTTGGAAATCATTTGTAATCACATTTAACTTGCATTGGGACTAGAAGTTGGATAACAATCTCTTAGTATGACCTTCTCTCATGCCCCCAAGTGACCTTCAGAATCAGAAAAAGATTGTGGAACAATTTCATCTCCCTTAAGAATATTAAAACCTTTAGGAGAGGACAACAACCCTTCTTAGGGACTCCGCTTAGTTTATTTTTTCAAACACATCTTAAGATTGTAATGGGCCCATACATGCCCACATGCTACAAAGGTAGGATAGTGTTGAAATTTACTTTCTTAGATCAAATCGCTAGTGAAGTTTAAAGGTTTTGTAACAGGCCCACACATGCCCACATGATTACAATCTAGGATAGTTTCAAATATTTTCTTAGATTACATCACAATAGGGAATTAAAGGAATAGTAATGGACCCACATGTCCACATGCTAGCTTCCTAGGGACTTTTGAATTACGCAAGGTTGTACCAAAGGCACTTAGTTAATTAGGTAATCAACACTTGTAAGGACCAAGCGAAGTCCACATGAAGCAAGGTGACACCTAATTCATTAAAAAATAGCACACTTTCACTCATTCACACACAAAAGTCACTTATCACTCACATAGTTTCTTCTTGAAACGTGGAGGTCAAAGTAAGTTTCCTCCAAAGGGATTCTGAAACACCCCATCCTTTTCTTGACGAAACTATCCACTCCCATTTAATTTCAACGAGGTTGGTTCACACCCCCAATCTCTCAAACAAATACATCTAAAATTCTTCTAAAAACTCACTAATTTTTCCTCCATAGGAGGTGCCAAAAGAAATTTTTTAGTCTAGGTAGGATTTCAGGGATAGGCATCCAAATAACTCCCCGTTATCTAGTTCTCACATTGTCAAAACCATAAAAGTTGTCAAATAGGGAACTTAAAATCCTCCAAGTCAAGTGTTCCTAACACCATAAGGCAGGGAGATACCCATGAAGGGTTGAAGGCCGAGGTCCAGTTGCTCTGTTCATCCCCACTTGAGGCACCCACCTCTTGGATGGGATCCAACCCGTGACCCATTTCTTAGGCCAAAAATCTAAATGTCGCACTTTGACCAAGGTACCTAGTGACCAACTTTAGGACATCTACCCAGGTGGCAATTGTGGGCTGCAATTGCACCTTGATCGGATTTTGTGTGGCTATTGGAAAATATCATCAACTCTTTCGGGATATGCCCCCTTTACCCCTCATTATAACCGATTATTTCATCCTTCACTAGTTTCTCTTTCGGTGACTTCAGACCCCACTGTTGAGTACTATTGGAAGGTCCAGTGCTATTTGAGAGGAAGGATGTTACGTCTTTTAGGACACGAGCATCTGTTTTCTTTGATTCCCCACGTGGAAAAAACCCACTTATCCACGTATATGCTTATTTTTCAAACCACTTTATGTATGATGCACTTCTGATTACATTTTGATTTGGATATATATATATTGTGTAAAGTTCAAAATTTGCAACAAAGGTTCTTGTTTATTTTCTCTCATCACATTTTTCACACATCCACTCAGCTAGTCGGAAATCATAGGGGACCCACAGAATCCTTGTCATCCCAGACGCTTACTACACCTCCCTCCTATTTTAGGAGGATTTCCTAGTCTTGCCACCTGATCGAAACCACCTTCACACACTCCTGTGAGTGCTACTATCTTAGGATCAACTTTGCTTGGTTCCACATTACTTGGGTCCACTTCCCAAGTCCCTCTGTCCACTCACCCTCCTTTAAATGGAAGTGGAGGATCAACTTCCTCTCAAGGGGGAAGTACCAACCCACCTAGCCCCCCTCAAGGGTCAGGTTCACAACACACTTACACCATGGCTGGATCTAATCATCCCCTGACATTGCAGATGTTGTATTTGGCCTCTCTTAACATACTAGATCTAAGAAAACTCACCAATGATCCTATATTGCATGACCCCACATGGCCTACCATGCCCACCAAACTACCTTCAGACATCCCCAAGTTTGAATGAAATGCAGGAGATGACCCTACCAACCATGTCATGACTTTCCACCTATGGTGCTCTTCCAACAACATTATGGATGATTCCATCAGACTACAATTATTTCAATGCACACTCACTGACCCATCAACTAAATGGTATGTAGATGAAAAATCAGGGTCCCATGCGACTTTCGAGTCCTTGGCCAAAGCATTTTTGACCTTCTTCAGATTACCAATCTGCCATGAAAATGGTCTTGAACTACTCTATAATTTCAAACAAACCTCAGCCACACATATCGTTGATCACATTCATGAGTGGCGTAGGCGACGTATTTTGTGCAAAGTAGAAACCACCAAGCAACAATGTCTTGACTAGTTTCTTAGATCACTTGTCTCTCTCCTCGGTAAGGATGTAGCTTCCACCTTCCCTCAATCAAAAGAAGAAGCCATCAATAAGGCTCAACAATATGACCTCATCTATTCATAGTCAGGGTACTTATACACTATACTCCCTGATCTCCCAAAACCTGTGTCGTTTGGCCAAGACAAACCTAGGATGTCTAACTCAATAGATGAACTGATTGGTAATACCACACACCACAGTCCTCAACCCCAACCACCACCAATGTATGGAACACCTCAATATATGTCGGCATATGGGGGCACCTCTTATTACCCCCCGGCACCTCTTATTACCCCCCACCCCCTTATCAAAAACCATACCTTGTTTCTATGCCTCCACCCATCAGTGGACCACTGCCAGCACCCCCCATACACCCACCTATTCAAACAAGTTCTGGTACCCCCTCCACCTCAGCTTATAGTACTAGTTAAAGCACCATGCCTTCCTATGTACCTTACGAATCGTTACCTCCAAAAAATCCATACTTTCCATTTCCTGGTGCCCCACAACCCATGGCTCCCCCACATCCTCACGCTGGGATGAATTTTCTTCAACCCTTTCCCGTTCAACAATATAAAAATTTCAAATAGTTGAATACGGAAAATCTGACCCACCCGTCGAACAATGCCAAAAATAAAGGAATAAACCGGAACAATAACAACCCAGGCCAAGGTGGGAATCAACCCCAACAAAACCAACCAGCTGGGGGCAACCAGAACCAAGGGAATCAAAACCCCCAAGGGGGAAATAACAATAGGTGTCAAGGGAGAAATAACAATACTATCAAAAACAACTTCCTGTGTTCCCTTTGCGGTGAGTTTGGTCATTATACTCATCATTTCCCCCAAATCGTTGATTTCAAATGGCTGAAAGACTTAGGCAGTCTACCCCATCCTCTAGCACCTCCTGCCCCTCAGCAGGCTCCACAATAATACATGCAAAACCCCCCCCTGTCGTGCTGCAGAATCCTATTCTACAACAAGGTGTGAAAAACACCCAACAGGACACACAACATCCCCCACCTCAGGTGGGACAGTACCTCAATCCAAACAATCCAACAGATCACACAATCCTCCTCACTTGTGAGGAAGAAATCCTTTTGCAAACATGTAATCGTTAGTACCATGCACCCGTTGAGTCCCCTCCCATTCCTCCAGAAATAGTCCTCGCACCAACAGGACCCCCATTGGTTATCCCTCACCCTAACACAAAACCACCTCTTCACATCCCTTGCATCCCATTGTGCAGGAATGTCCACAACCCATAGGCTAGGGCAGCTCATAATTATAGTTTGGTTGATGACTTAGCACAATCCCCGGGCCCTGGCTGCCATGTCAGTCTTAGAAGTCCTTCAAACTTGTCCCACTCAGTGGAAATCATTACTTTCTGCCTTGGGGGAAGTTGACCCCACAAATACTTGACTCATTACACTTGATCTTGACAGCGGGGAACCTCACCTTCCCACTTTGATCGCTTTTCAAATCCCAGTGAAAATATGAAACATTATAGTTCATCAGTGTATCATCGATGAAGGTGCATCTACATGCATTATGTCCAAATCTGTATGGCAGAAACTTGGTTCCCTCGAACTCATACCCTCTTCCATTACCTTACGAGGTTATGACGGATGACCATCATCTCCTAAAGGGATCTTCCAAAATGTCCCTGTAGAACTCGGGGGCAAGACTATTCTCATCGACATTGAAGCTATCGATGCCCCACTCGATTATAATATCCTGTTTGGTCATAGCTACATGTACGCTATGAAGGTAGTTGCTTGTTCCATCTTTTGAACAATGATGTTCCCCCACAACAGGAAGATCGTTACCATTGACCAAGTCTAACATTACAAGCCTAACCCATCTTCCAACATCGATAACATTCTCCCTCTCATCCACATGATTCATGATGCATACCCACTCATCGAAATGGGTCCCAGAATTTTCAAAGATCCATCATTGTTAGGAACTTACCATGGAGCACCACCGCTCCTTCATCCTTCCAATCAAGTATGCACCATATCATCTAATAGAACTAACATAGAGGATACCCTTCCTCTTAGGGAGGCTTCTATCATATCTGATGTCCCACTAGTTGCAGATCTTCCCCCTCATGAGCCTCCTGTGAACTCGTCGACCCCACTAGTCCATGATTTCACCTCTCCCCAAGGCCATATCCCAGTTTAGGAGACATTTTCCCAAGCCATTACTCAAATCCCCTTCTTTTACCCTCCACTTGGTTTTGAAGCTTTCTAAATAGCCGCAATGCTTACCCTCCCTAAAATGGTGTTAGAAATTCCAATTTGGTATTTACATCCACAAGAGATGGTCCCCAAATGGAAGGAATCCCAATGACGATTCCCATACTCACTCCCTCCATACCCTCTACACCCACACTCACTACTCTACCTGCCACTACTGGGGGTAGGAGAAATAAGAAGGAGCCCATAGCTCCACTTCCCCAGCGCATCCAACTCCCTTGCGCACTATGTGAGAAATATGGACACCAAACCAACAACTGCCCATCTCTACCAGAGTTACGAAACTTGATTCCACTCAATCAAACTCCATCAACACTCACCACCATAGCAAGTATTGTCATTTCTGCCCCTCACTCAAGTAGTAAAGGGATGCAAACCCAATTCACTTGCGCTATATGTTCAAAATATGGCCATTATACACACCATTGCCCAACACTGCCACGCTTTCAGCAGAAATTAGCTGCAGTATGCCAAAGAATTCAGAGCGAACCCAATCCAGCTTCGTCATCCATACTAAAAATCACTAACATCCATTATGTCACAACTTCAGTAAATGAATGTATGATATGCCCTTTCTCTCTATGTGAATCGTTAGATCATTTTACATACCAATGTCCTATGATCATTGAATACAGGCAACGCTAATTGACCCTGCTTCAATGACCCACCGAATCGATGGTTGACCTTACCTCGTCACTAGAGATTCTTCATCACATTTATCCTGAACCCAAGGCCCTCCCAATGCTTCCATGGTTCTTGGATGACTTATCCAAGGATTCACCCCCAAATCCCCCCAATTCCCCCACTCATTTCCCTATAGAAATTTTACATCCCACTACCACAGCTACTCCTTAGTACTCCGATATTTGGTTTATGTCAAGTGAACCATCACAATTTCCTTGTGTCATTCCCCTTGCTTCTTCATCACCAGGGGGTAGCCACATGACAACAGTCACCGATATCACTCTTCATGACCCCTTGTATTCTCGCCAATTCCACTGTGATGAGGAAATACTAGAAGATTTAAACAACCCTGACTACCCATGGGATGCGCTACACCACCAAGTGCTTTTCTTTCCACAGGAAGTCTCCATGCCTCCTAACTAGCACCCCATATACACGATCGAAACCAAGTATTTTATCCCATTAGGGTATATTGATTGGTTCAACAACCCCATTCTTGCCCCAAATTCTTTTGAAGAAGGCAACATGGCCAACATTTCCCCAACCATCAAAATCAACATTTCCATAAAAAATGGCATCGTTGAGGAAATAATTGTTGGAGCCACTTGCACTCCTCAAGAAATCACCACCTATAAAGCCCTCTTCTAGGAATATCGAGATATTTTTGCCTGGTCATACACAAACATTCCTGGCCTTCATCCCTCTATTGTCGAGCATCACATTGACACCTAGCCCAACATTACACCAATTTGTCAAAAACAACGACCGCTACACCCATCCAAAGCAGTGGCCATCAAAGACGAAATTGACAAATTACATGTAGCTGGGTTCATCTACCCCATTGCCTATACCTCATGGGTTTCCAACCCTGTACTCGTTAATAAAAAGCAGGTCACTATCAGCGTCTGCACGGACTTTCATGATCTCAATCATGCATGTCCCAAATACAACTTTAGAACACCTTTCATCGATCAAATTATCAATGACTACACAGGGCACGAGGCTCTATCCTTCATGGACGGTTTCTCTGGTTATAATCAAATCCAAATTCACCTAGCCGATTAGTACAAAACCGCATTCACTACCCCTTGGGGTACTTTTGCATATCATCTCATGCCATTTGGCTTAAATAATGCTGGCACAACTTTCCAATGGGCTATGGCATACATTTTTCATGATCTGGCTCATATCATCCTCGCATACTTAGATGACCTCACAACTCAATCCAAGAAGTGCACCCAACATCTTGATGATTTACGGATCATCTTCCAACGGTGCCGTTAGTACAACATCTACTTGAATCCCCTCAAGTGTGTATTTTGCGTCACTTCAGGGCCCCTCCTCGGATTCATCGTTTCCCAAAGCGATATTACCGTGGACCCCCTCAAATTCCAAGCTATTACCAAAATTCCACCTCCCCGAAATTTATGTTAACTCCAGAGCCTACAAGGCAAGGATAACTTTCTATGACAATTTGTCCCAGATGATCGTCGTCGTATTCGCCATCAGGCCCCCCGCTACCTCCTCATCGAATACATCTTATACCGATGAGGGGTCAACACCATTCTTCGTCGATGCCTGAACATTGACAAGGCCGATAGGGTCTTGAAAGACTGCCATAGAGGTGCATGTGGGGGCCATCGTTTGGGAATATCCACTACTCAGAAGATCATCCGAGCAGGTTACTTGTGGCCTACCTTGTTTCATGATTGCATTCATGCTGTGAAATGATGTGAGAAGTGTCAGCTTTATGCCAACAAAGCCTGAGCACCACCTTCTCTTCTTCATCCAGTCATCAATGCCAGCCCTTTTTGTAAATGGGGCATCGACTTCATGACTTGTAATCCCCCATCCAGCAATGGACACAAATACATTATTGTCGCAGTCGATTACTTCACAAAATGGGCGGAAGCTATGCCCACCTTCAACAATACCACTGACACTGCAGTGCATTTTTTCTTTAACCACATCATATCCTACTTTGGAGTACCACTCTAATTAGTTTTCAATCATGGGAAACACTTCGAGAATGAGATTTTTGTCAAACTCTCATCTCAGTTAGGATTCTCCCATGAGTTTTCCTCACCATATTACCCTCAGTCTAACAGACAGGTCGAAGTAATTAACAAGGTCCTCAAGACCATGTTACATCGCACGGTTAACAAACATAAGACCAATTGGCATCATATGTTATTTTCCATGCTATGGGCTTACTGTACAACTATGAAAACAACCATTGGTTTCACACCATTTCAGCTAGTCCATGGGGTTGAGGCCACTCTTCCCATCGAGTGCGAAATTCCCACCTTATGCACCGCAATTGAGCTATTACCCGACACTGCTCCAATGGAGTAGTGCTTGCTGAACTTAGACTCCCTGGATGAAGATCATCGATCTTCATTACAGAACAATGAGGCAGCTAAAAAATGATCAAAGGCTACCTTTGATTGACATGTCAACCTTCGCTCATTTCACGAAGGCGACCTCATCCTTTCTTATGATATCACTCATGATACCTTTGGTCATGGAAAACTTGAGTCACTATGGCATGGCCCATACATTATCCAACATTGTCTCACCAAAGGCGCATACATCCTGGCCTCTCCCAAATGCTTCTCTCTCAAAGAACCCATCAATGAGTTATACTTCAAGAAATTTTATGCCTAAACGTAGCGGTTCTACTTTAGGTTATTTCTTTTTATAGTGTTTTTAATATTTTTTATACCTCACGTCTAAACTATCATTTTTGCTATTAACAGGTGCTTCCTCCACTAGCCTACCACATTAGTTACACTGATGATGCCAGCCGTTGGACATAAAATCTTGCTTTGGTAGCTTGGGCCCTCTATACCCCCTCACATGAAATGCTCCATTCGAGTGGCATATGTTTGGGTTCAGCCACCAACAACCAAGCTGAATACACTACCTTCATTAGCCTCCTCCCCGATGCCCAACGTCATCGTATTCGTCACCTTAGCATCTTGCTTGACTCTCAACTAGTCGTTCTTCAGCTCAACAATGTGTATCGCGTATCTGATCCTTGCCTCTTTCAAAAATACCTGTAGGTTAGACTTTTATCTTGACATTTTGATTCCATTACATTTACACATATTCCAAGACAATTGAATCAAATTACAGATAACTTAGCTAACATTGTGTTAGACTGGCATATATCACATCAAGATACCTCTACACATACATAAACATATCAGCAACCTATCACAGCATATATAGATTAGACATCATCAACACATTAACAAAACACATGCAAAGATTACCTAGATCTCAAAATGTATACTCATGTATATATAAGTGGGTCCATAGTGCCATCCAAATGTTTACATACAAAAATACAAGTATCTGCAGGCCAGTGAAGCACCTCGGTAAAAAATGGGCTCACCAGCCTATATACAAAAATACATAGAGCACCACTCAAGGTGCCTCTAGAGAACCACCTCCTGCCCCTCTCTCAGGCGGTGGTCCCCCACCCACTACTGGTCCCTCCTGACCAGGAGGTAACCGTCCGGTCATAGCAGCACCTGCTACTACTGTTGGTCATACCACGGCCCACCATGATGGCAGAATCCCCACACACTACTACAGGATGCCCTCATCCTAGATACACAACCACATGCCCTTAGGAACGACCTGTAGCACCGCTTCTAGGAGACGACGTATATCCTCAAAATATTCTCCGACATCCATCAGAGGAGCATGTGCTAGCCCGACACCTGGGTCATCAAACCGACATCCCCTCATTGGTCTCTCAGGCTTAGCTGGTTTTGGCTCGACATCCTCACATTGATGTCTCTCTCCTGCCCGCGGCCCTCCCTGCGGTTGTCTCCCCAACTCCTAGCAAGACGACACCCTAAGGAACTCAACCTCACACCTAGAAGGTGCCACATCTGCAAATACAAACAAACAACAGATAGTATCATCATCTATACCAAATACACATGTCCTGCTATCTCAAAATACATATATATAAAACTCATCAACATACCTCGATGGTCAAAAACCTCCCCTGGAGGTAACAACATTTCCGGATCCTCTCGGAATTCAACACCAGCATATGGGAACTGCAATATCACCTGCGGCATCTGCCGCCTCAACTGTGAAGAAGTGGCTGCCCTCATCACCACCCTGGTGAAGAAAAATAGTCAACCACCACTTCAGTCATGACTCTCATGCCCCAGGAGTGCCCAATAAAATCCTAAGGCGCAACATCGACACCTTCTCCAAAAACCAATCCATTAGGATGGGCCCAAAGGCATCCTAGCATCTACATCACGACAGTCCCCAGGCCTCTTTTCATCTTGAGCCCCTGGGACACCATTTTTTTCATACCCCGACTAGGTACGCATGTGAATATTCAAAATTATCAAATAAATGCTCATATTTTTTATTCTCTTCAGATATTGTTCACGTCGGGTATTTGGTTTTCATGTGTGCAGGTACTTGGTCATCATACATCAACACAACCCCTTCAGGTATATACTCAGCACTGGCATGTAGTCATTCCCTCTGAATCTCACTTGCATCTCCAGTCCCATCCTCTAACATTTGCCTCTAGGATCTACATCTCTGGCTCTGCAGTACCAACACCTCCATCTACATCTTTGGTACTGTCATCTGGTAGCACTCTCCCCCACATGAGTTTTGCCCTTCATAGCACCCTTTTACACATTGACACTCATGTTGTTTTTGAAACCTTTAGGGATAGGAGTCCCGATAGTCTTACATTTTGTCACGAATCAACCACATACTCATTCTCCTCATTTTGCTAGCTTTCCCACCGGACTCCTAGATTATCTCTTCAAGGTCCTATTTTTTACTGTACCTCTGTAGTATCATGAACCCTCTATTTCATCCACAATCAGTTTTCCCATCTACAAATTTCCCTTCATTTCACCAACCTCATACAGAAACCCACCCATGGGGCCCCCACCCTCCACTAGTTCTCCAAGCAAATTGTGCCCTACCCAGGCCAACCATATTCTATTGGGGCACCCATTTCTATATTTGTACACTCATCCCATATTATTTATTTATTATGC
>ML812698.1:91667-107380 GCA_009831015.1 Picea engelmannii
CTTGTTTTAAGTGGTTTTTTGAGGAATTGCTCAGCATGGCTTTGGCTAGGAAGAGGCATGAGTAGGCCTGATGCCAGGTAAGCAGGGATAGTGCAATTTAGGGTTATAACACCCATCTAGATAGATGAGTACCTCTTTTATATTTAACGAGTTGGAGGAGGGTAACACATGCTCGATATAACTCACCTTAGATAAGTCCCTCTTCCTTTATTTAACGAACTAGAAGAAGTAAGGGTTTGGTCTCGTATGGGCCCTTTAATGTATGATTGTTTAACGAGTCCAGAGGTAAAATTAGTGGCTTTTAATATTTAGAGAGTTTGAAAATGATGTAAATATGACTCCAGTGTTGTCCTTTTTCGTAATGTTAGTCTCACGAGGACGAAAAAGAGATAAATTATCACTCAAAATATGCCCTTTCAAACCTTTTTACGAGTGGGAAAGGAAGTAATATCACTCGACAATATTTTCATGTTTAGAGAGTCTGAAAAGAGCTTAAAGACAACTCCAAGGGGTTCCTTTTTCGTGTATCCATGCGAGTCCTAAAAAGAGATAAAAGTTTACTCGGTGCGTTCTTATGTTTTTTTGAGCGTGAGAACGAACTAAGACTATGCTCGTTAATGTGATAAGATGAAAATTGAACAAAAATTCTCTGAAACCTATCAATAATCTCAAACCTACATGCCAACGTATTAATAAGGCCTCCAAAATATTTTTCAAAACCCAAAATAACTATGTCTTAGGCAAAAAATGAAATTTATAATAATAAGATGGGGTAAAAATGTCTTTTACCATTTCATTTGTGCAAAGATTTGTAGCAGTGGAGAAATTGAGCTTTGGAGGGTGATTCTTGCATTGATTGGTGCCAGAGCTACGGTCATCTATTTTTGTCACCATCTAGACTAGGTTGGTGCTCTTCTTGCTCTCTTCAATTTACACAGTTTACATTTCATTTTTAGGCAATAAATGAGTTTAAAAATGATGCCTTGGGTTGTCTCAAGCACCCAAAAGGGCTTGATTCTCATATAGAATTCGAGGGGGAGTGCTTCCTGATTTTTTTAGTGCCCCTACAAGCTGTTAATAAAGTGCCAACACTCCGATGTGGGAGTGAAAGGGGTGCTGCTCGAAAACGCACAAGAAAAAATGCCCATAAATGCAAGCGCTCCTCCAAAAGGTTAACAAGGGCATTATGAAGAATTGAAAGCACCCTGGTAAGCTTATTGAAGGAGAGTTGGCACCCTGATATGAGTGTAAAGGGGGTGTTGGCATCTAGACTAGAGAAAAATATTTTTTTTTCAGTTTTTTAATTGCCCCAAAATTGTCAAAATAGCATGACTAATGACTTTTGCTTGTTGTTGATTGTGGGTAAATTCGGAAAAAGTCATGATTGATTGGACAGAAAGAGAGCATGAGATCGATGACATGGTCATGTTGCAAATTCCCCAATCAAGGGCCGCATTGAGGAACTACGGTCTCCTCAAGTTATTGAAGATGAAAAAGATTAAGAAAGAGGTTCTTCTTCTCGAGTATATGATCAGGCTATGGAACGCTGTGAAACAGGGGTTCCAAATTGGAAAGTATCTTCTTACCATTGAGTTGGAATATGTGTACTTCCTGAATGGCTTCTGAAAGAGAGGGGCCCCGTTATTTTATATAGACAGAGGGCACTTCCCATGCCTGTAGATGAGTACTTGGCAAACCATTGTGTCCCAGGATCGAGATTAGTGGGAGGTAGAATATCAATCAAAGACATAAGGGATCTATATCTTCTATCCATTCTATTTTCCATTACGAGTATAGTAGGAAGGACTAGCTCTCACTTAGTTTCAAGATCACAGGTGGCCTATGGTTTACAGTGTCTAGATCCAACACTATTTAACTGGAGTGCAAGATTCCTTCAAAATGTGAAGGAGCAGATTACGAGATGCAGAGTAGGGTAGTAGAAGTAGTTCAGATATGGTTCATTCCTGGTTTCATTCTTCTTAGAACATATTCCTTAGATCCAACCTCATATTGCATAAGCAGTATGACTGGTGGGAGAACCACATATGGAACGTTGGACTAGTCTATCTCTGAGGCTAGGAATAGAGTCAAAGTTCAGGTTCACTGGTGACTTCTTCGCTTGGCTGGGATGCCAATTGATTGTGATAGAAGACTTCCCATACACTGGAGTATATTTCTAGGGGAGTATGGACCTGTTCCTTCCATATGGTGTGGAATGGGATGCGTCAGGTAAGAAACCAAAAATAATCTTGTCAAGTGTTTTTTGATTTTAAAACTTATATTATTTTTTGGGGGGTACAAAGAAGAATTTTTAATGGATGTATCATTTCATCATGTAAACATAGGAGTAACTGACATTAGGGCACCGTGGGGATGCTCAGATAGTAGTATATCATGAGGTAGCAAAAGGGGGTCTCCGAGAGGTTTAGACAAACCTCTATGGTCTCACGATGGGTGTCCCTCCTCTTAAGAGGTAGGACGTACCCTTGCACTTGCAAAGACACATAGTGGGATTCACTAAGAGTATTAACTCTTTACTGAGATGACTATCCCATGCAGTGGTGTGATACTCAGAGCACAATGTGACGCGGGAGGACTAGGACCTCTCTGATATTTTTTTATAGTCTTTATGACAATGTTATGGGCTCGAGGACCCAACATTTTTCCCTTCTATGTACTTTTTAATGTAATCAAACATTTGTTTTCACGCCGTATATGTATACATATGTGAGTTTTTATGGTGCCTAAATGATGTTTGCAAATAATGATGTTTTTTTGTGATGTGTTTACTTTACATGTGATGTATGATTTATTTCCTTTATGAAACCCCATCTATGTGCGAGATACTGATCCATGATGTAATTGGATAACGAATCTGAAGTTGAGTTACGTTCTCTTGGTATGTGTCTATATTCGATAAAATCAAACATTCTTTGAAGACGATGAACTCGTAGATGGACACGTAATAGGATAGGATTGTGAATAACATATATTCAATTAAGTTAACAGACCACAAGTTGAGAGTCTAGGTTAATGATCATATGAGGTATACCTAGGGAGGAGGCTTCAGTTAAAATTCCAATGATAACATGATATTTTGCCATGTTTTTAGTTGTTGATCCTAAGAAAATACCTCCTGAAATCACCAACTCGTCAGAGTGGTAAATGACCCAAGTTATAGAAGCAATGTTCTAGGTGTGTCGACCAACGCCATTCGCAAACCCGACAAAGATAGGAAAGGAAGATTTCATATGCACATGAAAACATAAGACACACTATAAGTGGCTAAGGAAAAAACTAAAGCACACAAAATAAAAAGAAAAACCAAACTAAAATAAAATAGTTTACAAAGCACGCATGCTAGATGTTCTATGCATAGTACTTCTTAAGGTAAAGCCCATTTTGGGGCTCACCCAGGGAGATTTCGTCATAGTCAACTAGGTCATAGGCACCCCTATGTAAAACACATTTCATGATGTAAGGACCATGCCACAGAGGTTCTAACTTACCTGTCCCTAAATTATCATGAGCCTGGTCATAAACAAGGACTAGGTCTCCTTCTGCAAAAGTTCAAGAGTGGATGGATTTTTCATATTGATTCTTGATTCTCTTTTGATACATCTTGTTAACACGAGCTGCATCACAACATGTTTCATCCAACCTGGTCAGGTGTAAGAAGCATTCTTCTTTGGTAGAAGTGTGAGGCAGGAGTTCTACTTTGAGTTTCAATGAGGGAATTTCACACTCGATTGGTAAAACAACTTCTATGCCATATATTAACTAGAAAGGAGTGAATCCAGTAGAAGTTTTCACTGAAGTATGGTAAGCCCAACGAGCAGAGAAAAGTTGTAAATGCCAAGATGTCTTATTTTCCCCTACCATATGTTGAATCATGGTTTTAAGGACCTTGTTGATGGCTTATACTTGTCCATTTTCTTGAGGATAGTATGGGGATGAGTTCTCATGGAGAAAAC
Organism: Picea engelmannii; assembly: GCA_009831015.1. NCBI lineage: Eukaryota > Viridiplantae > Streptophyta > Pinopsida > Pinales > Pinaceae > Picea > Picea engelmannii. Next base: position 95,642 of record ML812698.1, read on the forward strand.
CCAACCTGGCATGAAAATCACTCATCATCTGGTTTTGAAAGTGTGAAGCATGATCAATGACAATGGATTATGGAACACCAAAGTGAGTGATGACGTGGTTGAAGAAGAAAGGAGTTGTAGTACAACCATCATTCATAAAGGTAGGCATAGCCTCAGCCCATTTTGTGCAGTAATCGATGATGATGATGATGTAACCATGCCCCCCGGATGAGGTAGGCTTACACTACATGAAATCAATGCCCCATTTGGCAAAGGGGCCGATGGAAATGATGGGATGCAACGGGGTGGGGTGGGTGCATGCCTTTTTTGTGAAAAATTTGGTAGGGTGGGCATTTTTTGACTGCCTCAATACAATCTTTGAAAATAGAGGGACAAAAGTAGCCGATACATAAAACTTTTTGAGTTGTAGCCATCCCAGAAAGATTGCCTCCATAGGCTCCAAGGTGACAGTCATTAAGAACACGTTCAAACTCTTCATGAGTCAAACATCGTCGTAGGATAGTATCAATAACACAATGATACAAGGTGTCACTGATGATAAGGTAGTAGTGAGAATGATGGTGAATACGACGACACTCTTCACGAGAGATATCAGGTTGAAAACGTTGGGTTTGGAGATAAAGAAGGATATCTCCATACCTAGGATCGGGAATGCTAATGAGGAACAAAGTTTCATCTGGGAGAGAATATATGGGCTTAGTATCTTCATCAACATGGGGAAGGTCGCAGATAAGCTTCGGAAACACCGACAATTTTTTAGATTTGGACTTAGCAAACTCGAGATCGAATTCATGAAGGATGACAATCCATTTGGAATATTTCCCCCTAAGAAATTAACGTGTCAAAATGTGATACATGGGGTTAGAGTCTGCGATGACTGTGGTGGTGCATACAAAAATGTAATGACAAAATCTCTGGACAACAATGACAGCTACCAAAGCCAACTTTTCAACATATGAATATCAGAGCTCTGGACCAGATAGACTTTTTTTCAAATAATATATCATGTGTTCCTCACCATCAGGGTTCTCTTGAACTAACACCATAGCAATAGTGAAAGTAGAGGATGCTAAGTAAAGGATATAGTCCTTCATATAATTTGGAGGATGAAACAGAGGTGCGTTGGTCAATGCATGCTTAAGAGCAGGAAACAATCATTGAGCAGTGTCATCCCAGATGAAAGGGGTATCTTTCTGCAACAATCGCATAAATTCTTTGGTAATATCAGTGTAGTTACAAATGAAATGGCGAAGAAATTTTGCTTTCCCCTGCAAACATTGGATTTGTGTCAAATTATTAGGTGGAGGTAAAGTAAGGATAGATTTAATTTTAAGGGATCCACCTGAATCCTGTCCTTGGAAACAATGAAGCCGAGGAGTTGACCTAATTTGACAACAAAGATACACTTATGTGGGTTCAAACGAATGCGGTAGAACCAAAATCGAAGAAAAATAGCTTCTAGATAACCAAAATGGTCTGATCGACTAGATGAATGGGCAGGTAAATCGTTGAGGTAAGGTTCCACAATATGTTTGATATGGTGGAAAGCATATGACATGGCATACTGGAATGTGGCACCAGTGTTTTTGAGGCCAAATGGTAGTCTCTGATGGGTGAAATTTCCCCACAGGTAGATGAAGGTTGTCCTATGCTGGTCAATGGGTAAAATGTCAATCTGGTTGTACCTTGAGAAACCATCGATGAAAGATAAAATCACACTACCTACACAATTATCAATGATCTAGTCGATGAAGGGCATAGGCTAATTGTATTTTGGACAATCCTTATTTAGGTCCCTATAATCAACACAGACACGAATGGTCCCCTTCTTCTTAGTGACTAGAAAAATATTCAAAACCCATTCCATCAAAGGATTAGGATAGATGAAGCTAGATTTCAATAATTTCTCAACTTCTGCCTTAATCACCACGATCTTCTTAGCATGGTACGAGCGTAGTTTCTGTCAAACAGGTTATACACATGGGTAAGTTTTAATCTCATGCACAACGATTGAAGGATCGATCCCTGTAATTTCCTCATAGCTCCAAGAGAAGACATTGCATAATTATTTAAATAAAGTGGTATAAGAAACCACTTCCTTGGGCACAAAATTAACACTGAGATTAATATTTTCTATGACACCTTCCTTGATCAAAATGTCAATAACAATTGTAGAGGTAATGTTGCATAAATTCCCCTCAGAAATAGTATCTTGTGTAAGTATGGGTGATTGTGGAAAGTCGACAACATCGGGTGGGGGGGGGGAAGATAGAGTGTATATATTCCTGTGTTTATTCAAGAGGTGGAAGAAAAGAGGATCGATGATTGTTATCATCCCAAGGTACATTGTCAATGCTAAGAATTTCCATAATAGATTCGTCAGATGAAAATATTTGAGAAATGTATTCAAAGGCAGATGTCAAGGAATTTAACCAATATGGCATCGAGTAGGTGTCAGGTGCCAAGAGATGTTGGTCATCTGAAGAGGGAGAGGATAATTGAATAGAAATGTATGAAGCCTTGGTTGGACCAAGTGGCATGGTGTCACCTAGTACATTGAACTCTAGAGGATTAGGTACAATCCAGGGATCAAATGATTCCAAAGACTGATACGTCGTAGTCGAAATCATATTGACTRTGGAAATATGATTCATGGTAGGAGGGAGTGGGGCAGGAAAGGTACCCATAAGGGTAGAATATTTTAACAATCCTACACCAACACTTTCATACGTGATCTTGTGATCTCCCAAGAAAGGAATGTTGTTGGTAGTGGGAGMACGAGYGTCAGGTGGACAAAAMTCTAACTGATCGATAGTGATAATTTTTCCTTGATGAGGAAATTGTACACATCGAAACAACGATGAAGCAACGATAGTCATAGCATAAAACCAACTTCTTCTGAGTAATAACTTGTAATCAAGGGGAGCATCGACCACCTCGATGTCAAAAGAGATGGTTTTTCCACCCAATTGGATAGACATAGACTACAAAAGATCGTGACGATGAAAACCATGCCCATCGAATGCGCACAACATCATTGGGGATTTGTTAAGTGTGGGTGATTTTAAGACTTTCCAACATGCTAAAGACATGACACAAGTAGATGCTTCCTCATCCAATATGGTATGGTGAATTTGTTGACTGTGAACAACAACATCAATTTGGAAATCAAGTTGGTGAGAGAGTCGAGATGTGAAATTTTCCAGGTTAAACATGATATTGTTGGATGACTCAGGATCAAAAGTGCCAATAGCAGCCAAGAGAGTTCTACGTTGACTTGGGTAGTGTTGTAGAACTTCTAACGAAGACATAGCACACGGTTCTTGAGCCAAATCTTCAACGATTTTGTAGTTTTGGGTAGCACGTGAACTAGGATTAAAAGTAGATTTATGGATAGTGCTCTTAGGAGGGAGTAAGATAGAGTCAAACATAGGTTTCTCAATCTGAAGTGATCGAAACAAAGGACTAACATATGGATGACTAACAGAGGATGGTGATGGATCCGAAAAAGTACCGTTAGTGGCCTTTCCTTTGTCAGGTTTAGCTGGCATGTCATAGGTCATAGAGTGGGTGGTTAAATCAATCTTGTTAAATAGATAAATATGGGCAATTATCGAGGCTTGATCATGAGAAGGCTAGCTAGAACTTTCCCCTGGATAGGGGGTTTGAGCAACCATAGATTGTTGCTGCGAAAAAGGCTGAGTAAGCATGGTGGGTTGGGAATTCCCCTTGAAAATTTTGGCCACTTCATCATGATGTGGACAGTATTGAGTGTATTTATCGTCATCACAAATAAGACATGGGAATTTTGGTTTCCGCTATGGTTGCTTCTCCGTAGCAGGCGCAGGAGTTTGAGTTCTGGGTTTTTCATTGTTATTATTATTCTTTGGTTTATTTTTTGTCTTCTTCTTACCTCCGGATTGTTGTGAAGGGGTAGATTGAACTGCAATCACCTCTAAGATTTTAGTTTGGGGGGAGGTAGAGGAGAGTGTGGTCGAACTGGGATTGGATGCCAAAGCAGATCAATTTTTCATTCCAGTCGACTGGGAAGGATATTGGGTTTTGACGAAGCCAATAACTCCATCTGCATGTGACGTGGATGACAATTTAGATGCATCTGTAGTTGCACGAGTAACATTTGGGATCAACTCATACAAAGTACCAGATTATGAATAAACCAAATCTAAGTACTAAGCCTAAGAAATGGCCTCTTCCTCAGTGACTACACCACCCATGGCGACATCACGAACAATCGAGGGTAACAGTGATTTAGTAAACCATTCTGCCAATAACTAATTAGGAATGATTTCTTTGATCAACCTTCATCGTTGTCTCCACTCATGAATTTGATTAGAGATATGCAGGGAGTTTCTCTGACAAAGGGAGGTCAAGAGTTCGGTACCTATCTCGTATCAAATGGGTAGTTGAAAGTGCATGAGAAAGGATATGGCAAGGGAGTTTAAATCTTGGAAAGAACCACGTGGAATTTCGATATACCATTTGGTTGTTGAGCCCATAATTGTTCGTTGAAAAAGACGTAAACATATAGAATCATACATTAAGGAGTTTGATGAACACCATAAATGGAAAGTCATCACATGATTGTTTGGGTCTTCACCAGGTTTACCATCAAATTTTGGAATATCGGAAGGTAATTTAGCAGGGATCACTTGCCAAAAGGGATAATGCAATATAGGGTCATTGGTCAACTGAGATAAGTATGGGAGATTCAATGTCACGAGAAATGGTAGTTGCCAGTTAACTTGAGGATGATACTAGTGTGGCATAGGGACACCAGTAGGACCATAAACTGGGTTAGGTGGATAATTGTATCCAGTAGGTCTTCCTACATACAGTTGTTGCTGACCAAAATAAACAAGATTTGATGATGGTTGAGAAACATGTGCATATGAAGGATAACTTGATGGGTTTTGAGGATTATAAGTCAGTTGATGGGTTTTCCCATAAGGGGGATAAACGTTTTTTCCCTAAGGAGGATAAGGTTGTTTTTTTCCTTGAGGATGTTGCCCCCCAGGGAATAGCGGATTTCTCGGAAAAGGAATGTGCCAAGGATTTGGTGTCACATTTTGTCCATATAATGGGTTATGGACTCGAGTTTGAGTTTCCCCCCCAAGCGGAGGTTGTGTCCCGATTTGAGTTTGACCACCAAATGGAGGTTTCCACCCAAATAAAAGATGCCCCCCAGAGGGAGGTTACCCCCCAAATGGTGGTTTCCCCCAAAATAGAGGTTTTCCCCTAGTGGGAGGTTGAGTGCCTAGAGGGATATGAAAACCAAAATTGAATGAATGATCAGAGACTCCAACCGGATTAGAGCCACCAAGACCAGATCCTCCAAACAAAGATGTAGGGATAGAACCTCTGGGTGTAACCTGGGTAGTGTTGATAATGGAAGGTGTTATCTCCTCAAATAAATTGGTGGAGATTTCTCTTTTAGGTGATAGATTGTGGTCCAAAATTTATTTCTAAATTTTTGTAGGTAGGTTATAGAGTCTATTTTCTGTAAATAAACTCAAAAAGAACTTATGATTTGGTTTGGTCAAGAAAAATACATAATCTTAGGTCTTGGTGGTTTAGGCGAGCCTGAAACGCGTTCATTAACCACTGAAAGCCTTCTCTCTCGGTAGTTAAGAGGAAAAATCAAAAGCTCAGTTAACTACCGAAAAGATTTCAACGGAAAAAATGAAAAGCCCATGCTTTCACATGAGCTAGTTGTCAGTTGGCATAATCATGAAGACATAACCACCGAAATTCCATGGAGGTGGTAAGGTATGCATGTTCTTGTTGTATCTATCCAAATATTGATACCTTGTTGTCCTTTTAACTACATTTGTCATTTCAAAATTAAGGCTCGGCAAAGACACAGAAACTCATGCGTGTTTCCCAACTAACAGAAATGATTTGTCACATACCCCCTCACTATCTCCAGTCACGAGGACACAGATCCATTATGACCCCGATTAATCTTTGATTTGATCTCCATTTATTATCAATTCAAATCCGGGACCATAATCCCATTTTTTTGGTGATTGCCGAGTGGAGTTTGAGTTCATCAGATCGTTATCAAGCCAATTGTCATACCAATCAAGCCAAGTCAAGTCATCAAGTAGTTCAAATCCCATATTGTTTCAATTTAATTTTACATCTCACTGAAACTTAGAATTTTCGACTTGTATTCAGTTAGTCTATTTTCTAAATTCAGTTAGTGATTGAGCTTTGCGATCAGAACTCTGAGTCACCCTGTCTCATTTATTTTTCTCTGAGTCATACTCCCTGTCACCCTAAATCATAGAGTCTTTGTCTCCCAGGCACGGAGTTTTTCCTAAATCGTAGGTACAGGTCAGCATTTACTAAATGCCAAAAGCAGGGTCAGTTCTAAGGGATGAATTGGATGGAGTTTGGTACCTTGAGATGCACCCTAAGGTGGTCAAGTTCTTCAAGCAAACTGGAGTCTATGCATATTGTGAAAAACTGGTAGATTTTCACCAACAGGTGTCTGAAACCTTTGCTATCTCGTATGATGGAAGAACATGAATAGTGGGAAAGGAGAAGTTTGTGGTTGATCAAGCAGCCATAGCTGAGTTCACTAGTCTCCCCAGAACATGCGATTGCTGGTTCAAATCAATTGTGCCTTCAAACATTGAATTTAGATCTTACCTACAGCCTCTGCACAAAGATCTTATATGGAAAAAAGACATACCAATGTCTTATCTGGAACCTAAGTGGAAATCTCTCTTGAAGGAAATATTTGTTTATATCACCTGTGAAGGTAGATACAACAGAGTCATGTTCTACCACTTCAAACTTTTAAATTACTTCACAAGGAGATCTCCTATCAATTTACCATTTTACTTTCACAAAGCCCTTACAAAAATGGCCAGGAAGGTCAAGGCCAAGCCCACTAAGGTGGAAATTATATTGTCTCATCAGGGACTCATTACTCTCATCGTCAAAGATTCATTGAAGAAAAGTCAGGTAGATTGGAACTACTTCCTCTTCTGGAATGAATTCCAAGCTGATTGGCAACAGGAGGAGAAGGGTAAAAACGATGCCAAGAATACCATTACTCCTAAAAGTAGTCATAGAAAACGGAAGGGTATCTCACCACCAATAGAACCGACAGAATCATCCTCTGGTAAAAGAAAAAGAACCAAAATAAAGTTATAGTTTGAGGGTGAGCAGACCAAGGACCTTGCCGAAGGAATTAACCCTTTAAATTTACCATACAATGACTCAGAGCCAGAGCAGGAGTTAGAAGAGACATAAGGTGATGACCAGGCTGAGCAAGTTACAGAATATTATCCCAACTTTCCCTCACCAACTCCTCCAGAGGCACACAGTCAACCATTAGCAAAAGCTTCTTCAAGCAAGCCTAAAACATCTAAGTCACAGAAAATCAATAAACTCCTAGAAAAATTCTATGAGATGGAAGTCTTAGAGAGAGTTATTAAAAAGGAAAATACAGACTTGACTGAAATAAATGTAGAGATTTTAAACATGAACCAAAGTCTCAAAGAAAAGCACGATAAAATCAAGGAGAGGAACAGGGTGTTGATAAGGGAGAACATGAAGTTGTACTGGCAACTTAGAATTCTGAGGCTGAAATTAAAAGATTATCAATCACCAACACAGGAGCAAATAGGTTTGGAAACTGTAGCTGAATTAGCTACAACAATGGTAGATATACAACAGTCTTCCACACAACAAGTTGAAGTTTGGAGATCTACACGAAGAAGAGTTGCATCATCCAAAAGACCTTGAACACTCAACAAAGCATCAAGGTAATCATTTTTGCAAATTTTGAAGTTTTAACAAAGCTAAGTTTTTGGTGGTTTAGGTGAACAGGATGACTATTCATTAACTAATGAAAGAAGATATTTCGGTATTTAATCCACCCATAAGTCTTCTATGTTAACCATCGAAACCTGTAACTGGACAGAGGAAGCTAAATTTTGCACAGATCAAGGTTTTTCTGATCCAAATCATTTGAAAACACTCATGATGGATGGATGATGAATTATATATTCAGTTTCAAGATCCATTTTTGGTGCATAAGGATTAGAAAAGGTAGCCAAGTTGGTTCTGGCACCTATTTTGGTGGGAACAAATTGGATTTTTTGCACATCTCAGCAAATTCAAATTGCATCTCTTGGAAGAGTCATCACTCATCCTTGGAAGGATATTTTGCACTACACAATGACTCTACAAGATATGAAGACCATGAAATGTGGGATTGACCTCATTGTGAGGATCATTCCTTATCTTTTGCAAACTGAATTTTGACTTTCTATCTTTAGCATATCTGATCCATGCTTTTAGGATCTCAAAACTACATTGTAAAGCTATAAAGCTAAAGGTAGAAGATGAACTAGAGGTTTGATTTCGAGTTCTATATTCTACTGTTTTGTATGAAAGACACTTTCTTTAATATATCAGCCTGCAAGCTTCTTTCATTTGTTACTATCAGACCTTCTTTCATCTTTGTCTATGCTTATGAGTGTAATTAGTTATTTTTTCTCTGTTTAATGTTCCTATGGTAACTATCATCTTACTTTTGATTGTTAAGCAAGAATCATAAGCATCTTTGGCTAGTTTGTTGACCCATCATATATATGGTTTATGTACATTTTGGTTAACTAATTAGTTTTATTATCCATTTGTTAAACAAACCTATCTAGCAATAGCTCTTGAAGGCCTTGTGTTGCATGAGTATAGTTAAGACTATCTTGAGAATACAATCCAAAGGTTAATATATTCATCTTGATCCAAATCCATACCTATTATTGAGAAAATAGTTTTCAAAAAGATTAAGTTACCAGGCATCTCTGACTTATAGCCTAGGAGAGTTTCCTGGAGTGATAATAGAAGGATTCATAGATTTGTACCCAAGTGGAACTAACGGATTTGGTCTAAGTGGTGTTCCAATTGGAGCTTGGGATGGTGTCACATTTCCGGTGGGGATTGTAGCAACATGCGAGACCATAGTGGAATGGGCCATCTGGAGAGAAATGGTCGAACGAGGACCAACTGACTGTGTGTCTGACATGAAAGTGGCACTACTGGGTGTATAATAAAAGTGATTTAAGGGTATTGTGTATGTAGCAGACATTTCAGGTAATTAGGATACGACAGGTATATCAACACCTGCCCTTGAGCCGAAAATATCCTCCACCATGAGAAGTGGGTTTCTAAATATGTCAGTAGTCCAAAATCGATTCTTGCCTTCAGGGATTGTGAGTGGTCCAGTTGGTATTTCATAAGTGTCAAAAACAATTTCTATAGATGAATTTAGTCGGATAATACGTCTCTCGTAACCGTGAGGAAGTTGGAAAGAATCTAGAGAATCAGAAATTCAAAAATGTTCTAAAGAGTCAGTCCTTTCCACTTGTGAAGTGGTGGAGTCTTGGACCTCACTCTGTTGAGGAGAGCCCTCTGGTGGATCAGTAGTCAAAGGTTGATAACCGTCTGGACCTTCCGGGGGTAGCCCTTTCATTCTACGTGAACAACGTGGAGGGTCAATATTGCCCGAACCAAATACTTTACGCAAAAAATCTATGGACAACTAATGAAAAGGAACAACACACGCTAAAAATATAGGAATCAAACCAAGCAAACAAAACCTTCTCTCGATGACTATACTAGTTGGTGATGAAATCCAACGTCGCGTGATCAAGTCAAGAAGGAGGTAGGATATGAATGGGTGGAACAGTTATGATGGTGACCTGCTTAAAGAACTTACACCTTGGTGCAAGCTTCCACACAGTAATTGTGGATTTACCCTTGAAGGAGCCCGAGTGAGTTTGACCAACATCTGTTCCAGGTATAGTGAGGCTTCCCTTCATCATCACCTTGTGTGAGAACCTAAATATTATGGATACTAAGGACACCAACTCGTAGTCATCCCCTGGGTGGGTACAGTAGACAGTCCAGTCCTAATGTATGGGCAATATAACAAGTCCGAAATCCTTCAAGAGAACTGAGGAGAACTAGACCAGTAGAACTCCAGAGGACCCCAAACAGATTTGGAATTCATGAAGCACTGAGACCAAATGAAAACAATTGAACCTCAAGAAGAACCCTCAATAGACGATCTAACTACTACAAACGATTGAACCACGGAGGGATAATCTCCGTAACTCTCTTGAACGTGACCTTGTGTGTAACCCCTATGTGAGAGGGGGATCCCAGAAAGCCTATATGACAATTGGGATTTCTCTCCCTATCACAAGATGCTAGTGTTTGTTTTGAATACTTTGGAGAGTTGTACTCATAGCCTAATCCAAAGTGATAATCCTAGTCTAATGTTGGTGGAATATTCTAAAAACAAAATGTTCTAGATCAATTTTAATTAGCGTTAATTTTCCATATGTTCTTTACTTAGGGGTGTATGAAAGTGAAACTTGATGGTATAATGACTCAATTCCTAAAAAATGCATAAGAGATGATAAACAAAGTTTTCTTTCAATGAATGCCTATTTAAGGGAAGGGAAAAAATGTTAGTTTCACTGTCAAACACTAAGATGTAGTATCCTCATGCAATTGTTTCTCAATCAAATCCAATATAATGCTAAAATTTTCATAAAATTGTTCTAATATCCAAAAACCAATCAGAAAAAAAAAAATTATCCTTTTGTTTATGTGTGAATGATAATCAATTTGATGTAAACCTTCCTATGTCAATCAGACTTTAAGATCAATGAGATTTAGACAATCAGAATCAAACTTCACATAAACAAAAACACACTCTCGTTGTGATTAAACAAGAAACAAAAAGGAAAACCAAATTTGCAAAACAAAACCAAAAGTCTCAAACAAAAGAAAAATGTTGGAAAACTGACTTCAAAGATCAAATGGAATGGTTCATAGATCTCTGATTTTCCTTACCATAGCTTTAATTCAGTCAGATAAATGAGAAGAAAACAATAATTTGATTCCAAGTCTTCAAAGGAGAAGAGTGACTCAAAGTAAGGAAAAAATGTCAAAAATTCCAAACAAAAGGTAATCAATTCTCAGAAAAGAAAGTGTTGAATGCCAAAACAAAGATACACTAAGGTCGTAACAACTATGAGTAAATGAAAACAACAAAAAGTGGACTCAGAGACTAATTCCCTACAATATTTCTGACAGAAAAAGAGCATTTCTCTGGTGTCAAGGGAACTAGAGTGTTGTAACACCCTATGGAAGCCTGGCAGGGAGCGCCAGCGCTCTAGTACCAGAGGTAGGGGAGCGCTAGCTTCTCAAAATTCAGAAAAATGCCCAGAAATCCAAAAACTCAAGAAAACTCAAAAATTCAAAGTGTATAGGATGAAGTAAAGATCCAATCAACACATCTAAGAATTAGAGACATAGTATGAATAAGATAAAAAATTGAGTAAAGGCTAAAACATGATCTAAGAAGGAAACCAAAACTGAAAGCTTCGAGCTCCCTAGTGGAGTTTCCAATTTATGTTATAGAGAAATCCCCCTGAGGACAAGTGGATTCCCTCTTGGGCTCTAGACTCTTAAGACCAAGAAAGAAAGGGTTCTAACGTTGGTTACTGGCATCCTTTTAAATCTAGCTAAACTAATGTATAGAGAAGAGGAAGAAAGGTGTACCGTTTTAATGATGTTCATGCTTGCACAGTCCGAGTTGATATTTGATCCCCAAGCTCCTCGATGAGTCCTGCAAAACAAGCAAAGATAGAAAAATATTCCTATTATACTAAGATTAGATTGAAACCA
>ML812699.1:7240-17389 GCA_009831015.1 Picea engelmannii
CAAGACCAAACTAGAACAAGCAAATTCTACCATCCGAGATGGTCGGGTACAATCAGGCCAGCAGAGAGACACGATTGCACAGCTGCAAACTCAGTTGGAGGTCGCAGAGAGCAAGGCAGTTGACATCGAGATCGTTAAATCTCAAGCAGCTGATATTCGGAGCAAGATCTCCTCTGCTCAACAGAGCCTGCTAAAAAAAGTAGGAGAGATTCGAGAAAACTGCTTGTTAATACAACGAATCTCTGAGAATCTGGTTAACAAAGAAAGGAACGTAGAAGCTGCGTGGATCTCTTTCCAAGAGGCAGTGATAGCGACCAACAACAGGTTTTCAGGGCATCCCGGGCTCACCATTGCCGAACAAACCAGGGGTAATATCTTGTTAAAGAATTGGGAACAAGATATTGCTTTAAGCAAAGAGCAGGCTCAAAAAGTGGCAAATTCGTTGGAAGAGGCCGTCAATAACATTAATGGTGAGCAGTTGGGAATAGAAATTGGAGCTGACATAGAGGCGCTAAGGTAGATAAATATGGATCGGATTTCTCTCGACATAAAGGAGGGGAATGAAAGAAATTCAACAGAAATCTCCGAAATGGACAGGGTAGACCCAGATCAAATCTACAAACATCTGATTCAGCCTAGTGCACAACTTGGCACCCTTGAACTCGTTGATATACAAGTAAAGGATAAGCTTCCACAATTGACCCGAGAGTGCTATCTTGTCGAAGCCCGTTGTCAGGCCGAGCCTTCACAACTAGTGACCCAGTTTGTGGACAAGTGTATCATCTACACTGAATCCATGCGAGGACAGGCACCTAGCACTTCTTGAAGAAAGAATGGGTGAAATGGAATTATCTCGCTCCCCCCAGCTGTCAATACAAAACCTTCACAGCTTGTATTTCATTTTTTAGACAAGTGTAGCATATGTACTAAAATTTAGGCAAAAACAAGCACCTGGCACCTTTTGTAAACAGAGTCAGACAGATGGAGTAATTTCGTTCTTTTGAACCAAGAGGAAAATTTTGTATAAATAGATCACAAAAAGAAGAGAAAAGGGCTGGAATTTTTTGGAAACTAAATGTAAGAGAGTTTTTTGCATTAAAGGAGTGAATACAAGCAATTTGAAGATTCCCGATTCTGTCACGACTGTGTTGCAAGTTTGTTTTGTCATGTTCTTTGTTTCTTTTCATTTTGCTCTACATAATTGACGTATATCACTGTAATTTAGTACGACCACTACTATGGTGAAAGGTTTGCATCTTTTTTTGTAATTGTCTCTTGTCTTTCCTTTGCACCAACTATTAGTCGGTGTAAGACCAATTCACACTTACAGAATTTTATGTTTATTTATACTAGGTCAATTATGTTTATGTCAATTACTTCTTCTGTGTATACGTGAGTTTTCCATTGACAGGAACTTCACGTCATCTACAACTTAATGTTTTCTCCCATCTCACGTTATTTTATCAGAAACAACACAGTTACAGGAAAGGGCCTTCAATTTGCATTTTTATTTCGCTTTTCTTCATGCAAAAGTTTCTCTTTATTTTTGTCCGATTGAAACAGCAAAATAAAACCTCTCTTTAAAAACCATTTCCATACTGGAACTGTTCCTAAATGACTGTCCCTGCAACAACTCAACCCAATATTCAACCCCGATTATCTAGTCAAATACATATCGCTTTAAACCTCTTAGACACAATCCTTAAATCTGCGAACACCCGGGATGAATTGGAACAATCGTGGACAGCCATTGAGCGTGACATAACTGATCAAGAGCAGTGGGAAGCTAGACGACGAGAACGTAGAAATCTGCTCTAGTTTCTCATATTGAAGGTTAGTGTAATCCTTTGTTAACCTTTTGTATATTTTCGGATGCCTTGACACTGTATTTTAAGCCTTAGTACAGACTCAGGAACAACAGGCTCCCTGAAGCATTATGGGCTTATAGAACTACCTGGAGAAATACTACAGGATTCTCCCCCTATGAATTAGTTTATGGAAAAAGTGTTGTCTTTCCTGTGGAATTTGAAATCAAAACCTTAAGGACTGCTTTAGTTGTTAACCTTGATTTGACTGATGCACAGACAGCCAGGTTGCAACAACTTAATGAATTGGATGAAAAAATATTAGATGCCATTCACCAGACAACTATGATTCAACAACAAAGAACAAAATGGCATGATAAAATCATCAAGCATAAGCAATTCCAAAAAGTTAATTGGGCTTTATTGTATGATTCTCAGTTTAAATAATTTCAAGGGAAACTACGTACAAGATGGCTAGGACCTTACGAAGTGGATACTGTTTTCCCCAATGGAACAATAAGGCTCCTAACAATTGATGACTCTAAAACACCATTATTAGTGAATGGTCATCGGCTCCGTCTATACTAGCACCCCATTTACAAAGAAGAATTTAAAGCCACATGTGTGGCAAATTCACATTATCTCTTTTTAGAGGAGCCTCCTGCCCCTCATTGCATTTAATTTTTCTGAATTTTATTTCTTTAGTATTAGATTAAATTTCTTTTACTAATAATCCCTGCCAAGGGATGGCATGTTACAATTGATTATTTTGCAGATTCTCGATCCAGAAAATGGCTACCAAGAAAGGACAATCTTACTACAAGCAGATCCAAGCTTCATCTTGTGAAGCATTGCTCCCTCTTTCTTCAATCCATTCATCTTCATTTCCCATTCAACATCCCCATCATTCATCCCCTCTCATTTTTTTTCCTTTCCATTTCCCGTCGCCATTTTCCCATTGCTGAAACACCACTCTTCAACAACATTTTTCCTCATTTTTCGATTGCTGAAACACCACTCTTCAACAACATTTTTCCCCATTTTCCCATTGTTGAAACACCACTCTTCAACAACATTTTCCCATTGCTGAAAAACCACTTCTTCAACAACATTTTCCCCATTTTTCCCATTGCTAAAACACCACTCTTCAACAACATTTTCCCGTTGTTGAAACACCATTTATTCAGAAATATTTTCCATTGTTAAAACATCACTCTTCAGCAACATCTTCCCATTCTTTTCCTGTTGCTGAAACACCACTTTTTCAGCATTGCCCATTTCTTCGTTGCAAAGACATGACTATTCATCATTTCCTGTCATAAGAACATATTATTTAGCTCTTTCGCTCTCACTTCTCCTATTTTTCATACTACATTCTATCCTTTCACTACCTTCTCCCATGATTAAACAAACCCTTGATACAATTTCTCTCATAATTCCAAAGTTTCTCCCATGATTACTGCAGATCTATTATGAACAGGCACTATATTTCTCGAAGTATGAATCAAAGGTAAAGATGAGGTATGTAAACTTTATATGTAAATACAATTGAACTATGGATAATGAGAAGATCCCGATTCATTATTACCATGATCCCCATACTCTTAAAGTCATTATTTCAGCCGTAGTTGGGGGGGGGATATCGAAACTTTATGCCATCATTTCACACGAACTGACTACCATCACTTCCTTTTTATCTCGTCTTTTCACCATCATTTACATGCCCTCATCCGCAAAACTTACTTTGTTCGGGTGCAGTTACTCGACTCTATGACTGTGCATTTTACTGAGCTGAATAGCTATGGGAGGTCCTGTTATACGATACGAACCCGCCACGACAACCCTGCTAGAATTGTATCCAGAAGTCTACCAAATCTTTTAGCAGGCAGGCAGACTGGGTTATTTTTAGAGGCTCTAGGGATTTGATCAACAATAGGTTCTTCAATTTGCTCAGAATCTTTAAGAAGACCATTCTATTGTTCAAGGGGTTCCGATTCCAGCCACAAAGGATGATATAGCACAGGTTTCGGGTCTTCCCGTCACTAGCATTCGTTGGTTCAGTCGCAAACACATTATTCTTAATGCCCAGCAGGATTTTCTCTTACCAGGAGAACAAGTTGAGCCTAAATCCCGGTTGTTATAACCCTAAATTGCACCACACATGCTTACTTGGCATTAGGCCAACTCATACCCCTTCCTTGCCAAAGCCATGCTAAATAAACCTCTTCAAAAATCCTCTTGAGAAAGTAACACGCGCCCTAACCCATTACTGCACGCATTGGAACGTTGGCAGGCCTACTACTGCACGCGTTGGAACGCTGGTTGGCCTACTACAGCCTGCGTTTACCTAACAAAGCACAAAAACATGAAAGTTTCCGACGGGACGAAAATATTTGGGTCAGTTAACTCGAACTCCTAGCCATGCATGGCCGAGAGTTCGTCCAAAACCCTAGCTCCTTCTAGCCTATAAAAGGAGGGGTAGGGGTACTATTTGGAAGAGGAAAAAGATAGCAAAGAAACTCTGCCCAATTGCCGAATCCATTTGTCCCAACCCTTTAGCCTTTCCTCAAGCTTAAGGAGAATTAAAGCAAAGCAGTTGGAGGACAAAGAAGAGGAGGAGCCCAGGATCAGGATTGAGGAACGGTGGCCGGTCTCTATCATTATTGTAAGTTGATTCATCTTGAGATTAATAAAAAGAATACTTTTCCCGTCCCAATGCACGAGCGATATATATTTTATTTGATTTATGCTTAATTTCTAACCCTTAGGTAGAAGAATAGCATGCATGAGTAGTGTTTTGTCTTGATTGCAGGATTGTCTTTGGAAGGAGAAGCGAGAGCAAGCGGATAAAGCGCAACGGAGGATCTACATCAAACGTCGATAGAAAAAGGTTAGTAGGTCTTTTCCATGTTTGTGTGTGAAAAAAGGGTTTGAGTATTGGGGTGATAGGTTACAAGTATTTTCTTTAAGGTCATGATCTGCGTACAAGTTCAGCCCTAACTTGTTAGTCCTTAGGGTATTATTTCCCAACAACATAATTGGCGACTCCACTGGGGATATTACTCTTAGGGTTTTTGGATTTCATTGAGGTTTTTGGGTAGTTCAAAGAATTATATTTTCTGCTTCTTTGTTTGTTTGTTTTCTGTTAGGTCAGAGTTAGCAGGGAACCTGGTTCTTAATACCATCTTTTCCTTGACTGTGCTTGACATTTATTATCAGGACACACAGAGGTACATGCAGCCTGCAGAAGGCCTGCACGCGTGTAACCCGCGCCCTAACCTTATACAGCCCGCGTTTGAACGCTTGCTGTAGTGGTTTCAGTAGCGTGTAAGATTCATAAAGCTTAAGAGGTAGTATCCTCTTCCCTGTCAGAATTTTACATTCTCAGGGGGCTTTCTGGATCCTGTCTGGGTCTCGCTGGTTCACTGTCTTGTCTCAGTTGGCTTTATTGCGTTTGTTTTCTTTTTGCAATTATTTTTTGTTTTTCTGTTGAAGAAGAAGCATCCAAGCCTTTAAGAGACCCTGGTTGTCAATACTAGAGGCCTTTTTCAGGTCTGGGCTGCCTGTGTTTTGTTTTGTCTTAGCATTTATACAGACCCACAGCCTATTTAGGTTTAGCCCGCGGGTACCCGCGCGTTGTTATAGCTTAGCACACGTTTGCATGCGTGCTGTTTCAGTGACAATCGCGGGCTTGATTGGTTTCATTTCAGCCTGGGTGGGGCAGTCATCCCCTCCTGTGGTGAGAAGTGTTCCTCTCAGGGGTTTGAGTCTGGGGCTACACAGTCAGCAGGTTAGGACCTCTTATCCTTAGCCTGTGTTTTGCTTAGTTGATGTTTTGATAGAAAAGACAAAAGAAAAAAATTGTTTTATGGTTTTTAGACAAGTGTTAGAATCAGTGCTTTCTTGATTGCCTTTGAGCGTCTTTGCTCTGGTTCTTCGCGATTTGCGCTTTAAGCCAAAATTTTATTTTGTTTTCTTGGTTTTGTGCTTGTCGACATTTCCCTTTTTTGCTTCATTTCACAATTAAATAAAAAAAAAATTCTCTTTTTCATTTTCTTCTTTTTTTGAAGATTGTGTTGTTGCATCAGTAGCTAGGAAGAAGTCTTTTTCATAAGTTTTGCAGTGCATTTAGCGTATAAGTAGCTCGAAGATTGAGAGAAACTCCTTGATGTTTTTCTGCATGAAATCTTAGAAAATTCAAAAAGAAAAGAAGTCTTTCTTGTTGAAAAGTTGTTGGTTTTTGCATTTTTTGTAAAAGTTTTTTTTTCCAAGCATTTCTTGTTCATTTTGCTTTGAGTCTTTACACACGATCAATTTCACCTTCATACCTTGTGACGTAAAAAATCCCATTAAAAGCAACGCTAATTAAAAACTATTAGACTTTTTGTTTGTAGGGTTCATACACTAGCTCAAGACTAGGGCCTTGGAATAGGTTGGAGAGTAAATTCTCCAAGGCCACTCAAACCAAACATTGGAGTCTGTCATAGGGAGTGTATAAGTCTAGTTATGGAAAGTTATCCGGGACCCCCCTCTAACACAGGGGCTAAACACGAGGTCGCGTAAGGAAAGGTAGCGGAGATAACCTCTCCAAAGCTGGACCGAGCGTAGTGGAGAACACATTTCGAGGATTTGTTGAGGGATTCCGTCGTTTTCATTTGCCACGGAGCTTCGTGGATCTCGAATCTGTTCGAGGTCCTCAGTTGTCTTCTGGACCATTTGCTCTCGATACCCTTGACAGGTTTCGGGCTTGATACCCTGCTCATTGTGGTCTACCCAACTATCGATTGTACCCGCCTGGTGACTGTTCACGTGCTGGCAAACCAGTTGCCAATATTTTCTAGGGAAATACACATGTGACTGCGGGGGTATACCATGGTACCTAGGACAGACATCTGGCCACGCTTTGCAGAGTATACCCGAAGGGTGCTTCCGTATTCGAGTTGCATTTGCACCGGTAAGTTGCTCTATTGTTGGTTGTTGTAACTGTTCTTCAAAATAGTTAGTGTTTGTTTGTCTTATCTCATAGGGGCTTCTTTTAGTGTGTGTTACTTCTTGTTCGTGTAGAATACCTTAGTGTGTGGTGAATATTCTCACACAGTGGAGGATTCAGAGCTCCGCCGGTCACGAAGGATTCTGGGCTTGCCGCTGGTTATACTGGAGCCACCCCTGCCACCATTGAGGCGTAAGTTAGACCAACAAGGGTCTTTCGAAGCAACCGGGTTCCCAACCATTGAGCCTGAACAACTCTCGGAGGAATCGACCACCAATCTTGTATTGGTTGAAACCTCAAACACTGATACTTGGCCGCAAGTTATTGTGCCAATTCAATTTTACGAACGCCTCTCAGTGCCTCATACAGCTATGGCAACAAACATTGTTACTTCCTTTGGGAATTCTTCCATTCCCATCACCATTGCTACCATAGGAGAAGCTTCTCCTAACTTGCCTTTGTCAGCGGTCTGAACCACCATGGTCTCGGCCGCAACTACGTCGCACAGTGGACCGACCCCATCTATCGCAGCGACCACACCTCCTTTTACACCTAGTGCGACCGACCCTTCGTTTTCATACGGTATGCCTAGTTCAAGTACAAGTCCTGCACTCACTCACTCCACTTTACAGACTTTGGGTCTGGGGGCAGGGAGCTCTAACGCTCCTCTGCAAGGTCAACTTGGGGGCATTCCTGTCCCTTTCAATTCTTTTCCTTACGCTGGAGGTCATATCTCTCCTTTGTACCCTTCTCTTGGTCGTCCGCATCTGCAGTCCGCCGGGCAGCCTGCACACATGAGTTCATTTGGAGCCGGGAGTCAAGGAACACCTGCGCAAACTCAGCTGGTAGGTTCGTCACCGTTTGTTTGGAACGTGACATTTGGTAATAACACTTTCGCATCTACTTCTTTCCCATATGGGGGCACACCCATTTTTAGACAGTCTACTCCGGCACAGGGTACTATTCCTGCGCTGGGGGCACATATACCAGGACCTTGGAACTCATGACAAGGATCCGTTCCTTCCTCTGGAATGCCATTCTGGGGTAATTCCTTCCACAATCAATGGAACCCCGGACAAACTTCTATGCCTCTCCCAGCAGGACCAACATGGAGTAATCCTTCCTAAAGTCCGTCAAACACAATGAATGCCCAACATCTTATGTCCTTTATGGGGAATCAACAAATGATGTCTCCACAGATGCAAAACCCTTACGCTGGTCAAGGCCATGGTTTCTACCAGAATCCGGGCCAGCAGCCAAACTTTTCCTGGCAACCTGGTGCTAGCCAAACTCCAGGACCCTTTTATCTAGGCTATCACCAGCAACCAAAACTACCATTCTTGGCGACGTTACACTTGCCAGATTTAACACGGTTGTTAAATGATCCTATCTGTCACGATCCACGTTGGCCTCCTATGCCAACGAAGTTTCCTTCGGACATTCCAAAGTTCGAGGCCAAGCCTAACGAAGATCCAGGGGATCACGTGACTACTTTCCACCTTTGGTGTTCATCTAACTCACTGAAATATGACTCCGTCCAGTTGCGATTGTTTCAATGCACTCTTATTGGGAGTGCCGCAAAATGGTACATAGAGCTTGATCGTTCATGATACTCTTCTTTTGGCGAACTGGCCATGGCCTTCCTTAACCATTTCCAGTTACCTGTGAGATACGACGTCGGCACAAAGTTGCTAGCCAATTTCGAGTAGACGATAACAGACCATATCTATGATCATATCCGAGAGTGGCAATGCCGAAAGAGTCTAATCAAAGTACCAGTTCCACCATCATTCCTTCTTGAGTGGTTCCTTAAGTCTTTAGTACCCTAGTTGTCCAAAGACGTTGCAACTTCTGGGGTTTTCTCCGAAGAAGATGCCATCATGAGGGCTCAACAGTTTGAGCTTATCTATTCTCAGTCTGGTATATTGTACAACATCCTGTCGGATGCACCATGATCGATACTGGATAAAACCAGACAGAGAGCCGGACCACATGCTGACGGTATCATTTGTTCGACACAAACTAAGCCCGCTGAGCAATTGACAAAACAATTGCAATAGTTATATATACAACACTCAGCGGCCAGCCAGACTACTGCTTTGACTGCTCCTCCTACCCAAACGTCGGAAGTACACTCTGTACAGATGACTAACCCAAAGGCCACCCAGCAGCCTGAAGGGAAGAAAAAACAACGCAATAAGGGTAAGGGGGATAAGAAACCCACTGATAATGCTGGCGAGGGCACCACGAAAAAAAGGAAGGCAAGGTATCTGTGCAAATTATGTGCGGAAGACCACCCGACCCATCTATGTCCTCGACTTGCGGAGCCCAGAAGTTTGTCACACAACAACAACAGGCCGTGTTGACTAATCCCTTTCAACATGGGCAAAATTTAACTGAAGCCTCCACAAGTGTTGAGGGGGGCAGCCAAGAAAACTGCCCTCCCCCAAACAATTCCTCTTCTGCGAACGTATATATGGTTAAAAGTGATGCTTTAATAACAACTAGAGCGCACGACTATAGTAAACCAAGCGTCTCTGAGAAGGGAAAAGAAGCCGAGATCCCACCTCTTCCTCTACAGATCGAGA
Source organism: Picea engelmannii (assembly GCA_009831015.1). Classification (NCBI taxonomy): domain Eukaryota; kingdom Viridiplantae; phylum Streptophyta; class Pinopsida; order Pinales; family Pinaceae; genus Picea; species Picea engelmannii. The sequence goes on from ML812699.1 coordinate 16,624, forward strand.
AGACGTTGGGTGAAACAATGACACACATTCCAAAAGGTGTGTTTAAGAGAGCTTCTCACAATCCAAACGCAAGGGCCGCCCAGAATTACTCTGTGGTGGAAGATTTATCCCAAACCCCTTGTGCTATGTCTGCTTTGGAGGTACTCCAAAGTTGCCCCGCTCAGAGGAAAGCCTTGTTGACTACGTTAGGCTCTACTGAGACTTGTAACCCAGGTACCATCATGTTAGATACGACTGACTTGAAACCTCATCTGCCTTACCACATCGCATTTCAGATAGTAGTGGCTCATCCCACGAAAACTTTTACACGGAATATCTTCTGCACGGTGGTCGACAAGGGTGCTTCGAATTGCGTTATGTCGTTAGCATGCTGGAAAGCCATTGGTCAGCCTGAGTTGTCTCCATCACCTACTCTCCTCACTGCGTTCGATGGTCGTTCTTTCCGACCACTTGGCATCATTCCTTTTTTCCCTGTACAGTTAGGGGGGAAGACCGTGTGCGTCGAAGTAGAGGTAGTCGATGCCCCCATCGACTACAATATCTTGTTAGGTCGTAGTTGGAATTATGCTATGCAAGCGGTGGTCGCTACAGTTTTCCAAGTCTTATTGTTTCCACATGAAGGTCGGATAGTGACCATTGATCAGTTGTCCTTCTCTCGACCTGACCCAACCTTGGGGGCATCCACGGTTCCCATGATAGATAATACTCAAGCCGGTGTCGTTAACATAGGAGTTGGTTTGTGTCCATCTTTGATGGGTACTTTCGA
>ML812699.1:22215-37184 GCA_009831015.1 Picea engelmannii
ACAAAAACATGCTATATATATCAAAAAGACATAAAAATTACATATGCAAACAAAAAAACTGTACAGGTGGAGACTTACCCATCTCCCCTCGCTCCTCACCAGGAGGCACTGGTATCGCTGGATCTCTGGAAAAATCGATCCCTGCATATGTGTAATCCTCAATCGCTGGGATCTCCCGTGACAGCCAGGCAAAAAAAGTCATCATTGAAGGCCTCTGTGGTCCTCCCACCACCCTGTCGCGGAAACAACGCTTCCCATCTGCACACTGCGGGGAAAGTAGCCAGATGTCCTCGTACTGTCAGCCGAGGACTGAAACATGGAACTCTCTCAAAGAAAAACGAACATAGTATGGTCCCAAACCCGAAGTTCCTATGCGTTCGTTTTCTGCAAGCTGTCAACTGACCTATCATGCTTGCTAGTAATGTGGTACTCCAGTAAAAAATTTGTGCATTCATGCACTGAATTGCACAGTTCATCTGTGCGCGCGAAGCCTGATGCACGGCCGCAGAGCCGGTAATCCGCCCGATGAGTGATAAAATGGTATGGAGGGAGAGGTTGGTAATCCTACTCATGGAAACCGAGGAAGATCTCTGATCGGTCCCAGCCTCACAGTACTCCTCTATCAATTCCGAGACTTTGCTCGGCCTCGCAGGAAAAGTATGAAAGTTGACGGGTTCCCCTCTCCTCGAGAGGCCCGTCAAAAAGTAGATATCCTCGGTGGTAGGCACCAAGGATTGCCCCTCTATCATAAAGGCCTCTGCATCTGGGTGCCAATAATCAACCAAGGCATTCAGTAGCTTGGGTTGAGTGCGCATAAATGGACACAAAAAGAATTTTACTAAGCCACACTGCATCAGCACGACCATCACATTCGGATCTGCAGCCACTGCCTCATTGGCGGCCTCGTGCTCCCTCTCTCTCCACTGGACATATATCTTGCCAAAACCACAAGGCAAAAAAGGAGGGGTTAGATCTTGATGCAATCAATTTTCCCTCGCGTGGGGGGCACCTGCGGGCTGTCGAGGCGACAGTCGTGGGTACCCACGCGCAGTTTTGGCTCTGCGCGTGGGTACCCGCGGGCTGTTCCTGGACAACCCGCGTTTGCCTAGGGCCGACCTCTTGGAGGTCGACGACCGCCCCCAAAACTAACTTAAAAACAATAAATTAAGTATTGAATTGCAAGATTAGGGAGTTTATACTTACTTGGTCCGAGCAGAAGTTCGTTTCGTCCACTGTAGCTCCCAAAATCACGATCTTTGGCAAAGGGGGTCTTTTGGCTCTAGAGTCAATTTCCAAATCAGCAATGGTGATAATGAGCTGCCAGCTTCTATTTATAGACTTTTTGGCCTCTTTTTGTCACTTTTTTGGGCCCTTTTTATCAGTTTCTTTATACCAAAAACCATTTTGAGTGGTTCAGGAGTTATATGGGAGGGATTTGATCAGGTATTGGGACAATTTTCATTGATTTTCAGAAAATAAAAAAAATACATGGACGGTCCATAATTTAAAAAAAATAAAATCAACTTGAGCATATAGGGTAGGATTTCATCCCAACTGTTGCATCTCGTTGCCTTTTGTTTTTTACAATATAGGATCGATCCCATCCGGTTGTGACACGGAACCGTCATATCTTCTCTAGAAGTGTCGCAACTTGGTGGTAGAGCTTGCCAAAACATGGATGCCCTAGGTAGTTCCTGGTTGCATTATGGTGTCCATGTCGTTTCTAACAACACTGTAGGCTCGGGAATCCGTATAGTCTTTCCTGAATACGAGTTTGAGCCTCATTTGCATGGGTCTTTTTTACTCTTTGTCTTACCCTCTGGACTCCCAACACATAACGGGTCTCCTTTTAATCCCTTTTCAGACCCTCTAAACATGAAAAGATTGCCGAGCGATCTTGTGACCCTTCACGCTCGTTAAACTGAAACTTGAAGTCACGTCTGTCTGGCGGTAGTTTACCCCTTTTTCGGTCCGAACAGTCAACTGTACGAACAAAGGAATATTGTATTGAATTCCCATTCTTTAGAAGAGTATCCTCAGGTATAATTTTATTCCTTTTTCGGGCATGAGGGACTAAATTTACGAAAAAGAAACCCCCCCGGAGTCCATAGTTAAGCTCTTTTCAGACTCCCTAAAATTGAAAAGATTGCCGAGTGACCTTATTCTTTCACACTCATTAAATGGTCCAGAAGAATATTCCTGACGGAGTCCATAGTTAATCTTTTTTCAGACTCCTTAAAATTGAAAAAATCGCCGAGTGATCTTGTCCTTTTCACACTCGTTAGAATGGTTTTGAATTGACGTCTAATTGGTGCTAGTTTACCCCTTTTTCGAACCAACTAGACTATTGTCGAAAAAGGTACCCTAAGGGAGTTTCCTTTTATGCTTTTTCAGACTCTCTAAATATGAAAAATCAACGAGCTTTCCTTCTCTGGGCTCGTTAAACTTACATCGAAGGACGTTACCATTGTGTGTTCTATCAACCGCATTTGCATGCTTTACCCATCAGCTTAGTAACAGTTTGCCTCTGCGTCTTAACACCTTTGGCCACTGGAGGATTTTTCCCAAGTATCATTTCCTAGAACATCAGTCTTGTCCTTGTGCCTTGAGCTTGTATGTTTGCTGTACTCGTTCCTTCATTGTAACGTAATATTCCTTTATTCTTTTTTCCAAATCAACAAAAAGAACAAAAAAATCAAATATACCCCAAAAAGAGGATGGGAAAAGTATTTTCTTTATTGGCAGCATCATGAGTCACCCTTGGATAAAGCACATCTATCCATTTGATTCAGCAAACTATGGGATGTAGTACGACCTTAGGAAGCTTTGCTTGCTACAGAGTTGTGTCCTCCACTGTTTGGTTACTCTTCCAAACATATGGAGATTTTGCGTTGCCTCCTGCTTCGCAGAATTATGATTGATAGGTATGCTGCCTGAGTATTATCACTTGTCGTGCTATTATCCAAGGGAAGTTGGTCACTAAGCCTGAGTCGGCCCCTCTGCAATATGTCTCTTGTCCGCATACCCGACCATCCTGAACGCCCAATCAAGTCTTTGTTCTAAATCACTGAAGTCTTCAGTCCGATCATCAAGATGATCAAGTCCATAACTGACGAGCCGTCGAAGACCTCTGGGTAGTGCAGTCGTACACTCATATTACACTCCTACCTGAGTTTTAGAAGATTTTGAATTTGTTTCTTGAGCTCTGAAGTACAACCATCAGGCCAAATCATCTTCTGGGAGATGGATACTTCATACGTATATCTTTCTGATTTCGAGATGTAGCTCCGCTGTGTATTGTTCGCGGCTACTCTTTATAGTTATTTGACATGGATCTATAGTGTATTTGATTGGTAGCCATGGTTCTATTTTATCCCGAGCATGGGTATGCCCGCCTCGGTGAGACATTTGATATTTTTTGCAGATGGCACCTCCTGATTCCTGATTCCTGGGCTCACTCATTCAACATATCAGTACAGATTGGTAAAGAATTGGTAATGTATTTCAGCCATCAGATGCTCTTCTGACCTCACACATTAGGGGGCATCTGTTATAACCCTAAATTGCACCACACATGCTTACCTGGCATCAGGCCAACTCATACCCATTCCTTGCCAAAGCCATGCTGAATAAACCTCTTCAAAAATCCTCTTGAGAAAGTAACACGCGCCCTAACCCACTACTGCACATGTTGGAATGCTGGCTGGCCTACTACTACACGCGTTGGAACGCTGGCTGGCCTACTACAACCCGTGTTTACCTAACAAAGTACAAAAATAGGAAAGTTGCCGACGGGACGAAAATCTTTGGGTCAATTAACTGGAACTCCCAGCCATGCATGGCTGAGAGTTCGTCCAAAACCCTAGCTCCTTCTAGCCTATAAAAGGAGGGGTAGGGGTACTATTTGGAAGAGGAAAAAGATAGCAAATAAACTCTGCCCAATTGCCGAATCCATTTGTCCCAACCCTTTAGCCTTTCCTCAAGCTTAAGGAGAATTAAAGCAAAGCAGTTGGAGGACAAAGAAGAGGAGGAGCCCAGGATCAGGATCGAGGAACAGTGGCCGGTCTCTATCATTATTGTAAGTTGATTCATCTTGAGATTAATAAAAATAATACTTTTCCCGTCCCAATGCATGAGCGATATATATTTTATTTGATTTATGCTTAATCTCTAACCCTTAGGTAGAAGAATAGCATGCATGCGTAGTGTTTTGTCTTGATTGCAGGATTGTCTTTGGAAGGAGCAACGAGAGCAAGCGGATAAAGCGCAACGGAGGATCTACATCAAACGTCGATAGAAAAAGGTTAGTAGGTCTTTTCCATGTTTGTGTGTGAAAAAAGGGTTTGAGTATTGGGGTGATAGGTTACAAGTATTTTCTTTGAGGTCATGATCTGTGTACAAGTTCAGCCCTAGCTTGTTAGTCCATAGGGTATTATTTCCCAACAACACCGGGGTGTTCGACTTAGCTCATTTCCGCCTCCTTGGCCGAAAGTTGCAGAGTTTGTTAAGCACTACCTTACCTGTGAAGGCCGATACTAGGTAGTTTACCAGTATGACTTTGTCTTGTTATCTCATTGACGACATGCTATACTGGTGAATATTCCTTACTATCTTCTCGTATGTCTTAGAAATATGTCGCATTATTGTAGACAGGTTAAAAATACCATCTTTTCCCTCACCCATCACCGTCTTGTTCAATTACTCATCCAAAAGGGTTTTTCCCAACAAAACTCTCTCCTAAAAAATCCACCCATAAACCCTCAGGAAGCTGCTGAACATCCTGAAAATCTTCATGAAGAGCAACCACAAAACCTTCCTAACCCTCCGGAAATACCTATTAATCCGCCTACAAATCCAATTGATCCAATTAACCCTCCTACCATACCAAGTCCACCTCACAATTTACCAGAATCATCTATTCCTACTGTTCATATCCTTAGCGATGATTCTGAAGCAAATAAACCTGATAACCCTCCCTGCTCCATCACTGAGGAAAAACCCACTCGCAAAAGAAAAAAGCAAACTACTAATTTTCCTTCCTTTTTACCTAAAAAACGAATGAGGGCTTCAACCAAAGCAGAAATTACTGCCACTACCCTAAACCCCCAACCCATTTTTCTAAAAGCCCATACACCTCCACCCTCCCAAATCCCAGAATTTTTACATGTTCAACCCATGAGCACTGAAACATAAGAACCAGAGGCCCAGGGTGTTGCAACATCATTTTATTTACATCAAGTAGTTGTCACACAAGAACCAACTACTCATTCAGTAGCTGTCACACAAGAACCATCTACTCATTCAGTAGCTGTTACACAAGAACCAACTATAGCTGTTACACAAGAACCAGCTACAGCTGAAACAGAAGAACCGGTTGCTAACTTTATTCCTGAAATACAAGAATCAAATGCCCAGGGTGCTACAACATCATTTTCTTTACATCAAGTAGCTGTCACACAAGAACCAACTACTCATTCAGTAGCTGTCACACAAGAACCAACTACTCATTCAGTAGCTGTTACACAAGAACCAACTATAGCTGTTACACAAGAACCAACTACAACTAAAACACAAGAACCAACTACTGACTTTATTCCTGAAATACAAGAATCACATGCCCAGGGTGCTGCAACACTATTTTCTTTACATCAAGTAGCTGAAACACAAGAATCAACTGCTGATTTTGTAGCTGCTCCACAAGAACCAGCTATTGAGGTTGTGACCGTTACACAAAAACCAGTCACCCCTCTTGATACACCTATGACAGATCAACAACCAGAACCAACAATGACTTCTCTCTTACAAGAGAATGAGTTTCTAAGATCAGAACTGGAAGCTTACAAGCAAGAGCTAGTAATGGAAAAGGAAGCCTATGACAGGGAATTTAATTTGTATACCTTAGCTCGCGTAGCGGCCATGGCAGAGAAAACACAAAAGATGATCAGTATAGAGAGTATATGTGCAACCAATGTGGGGATATTTATGATCAAGAAGGCTACAAAGTGGTTCAAATACCAATGCCTGGAGCTTCCCCTGCACCTACGACTTTTGCAGTTAAAAAAGAGGAACGCCCTACTGTTACACAAGAACCAGTAGGACCTTCAAAAATTCCAAAAAGAAAAGCTAATCTATAGGAACCCTAGCCTACAACAACTATTAAATTTGAAGCTCCTGTTTTCATTAGTGAAGCTGCTCAAACTCTACCTATTGATGAATCTTCCCCTCCTGGCAAGATCAGTACCCCTACTTTTGTGGGACAAGCCACTCAGAATCTACCTCAGCCTACCACTTGCGATGCTGGAACACAAACTCAACCATGGAATGAGCAGGTAATAATGAAAAAATGGAAAAATGAGTCTTCTATTACACAGGACAAAAGTTTGCAGGAGCACAAACTACTTTGGTTGAACCGCATATATTCAAACTGGGAAGCTTTGGATCAAACACGCAAAGAATCTCGTGCCCATAAGAAGCAGAATAAGGAGTTAAAAATAAAATTGCTCCTGATGTTCGATCTGGTACAAAAATTGTTGGCTGCTAGGAAACCATCCTCAAATTACTCTCTTTTCCTTACAGAATGACTTGCATTCTTTCAGATGAAATCAATCAAAGATGGAAGACCCTATGCAGTGTTCAAACCAGAAGATTTTGTTCAAACTTTTGCAGAAGCCTCTACTATTGATCGTCATCTACTATGTGAGTTATATCTTCATAATGAAGCCATTCATGAGAACAAACAACTTAATCTTAATCCTCTTGTTGGTGATATCCAGATTCGGGCACTCGCCTCCTTCCTTGCCAACCAGATTACGTGGCATAATGATTTTCTAGCTGCTAGTTATAATGAAGATATCTGTCTCCTCTGGATACGGCCAGAACCATAGAACGCTGCCACCTTTGTTGCAGAATATTATCAATTTTTGAAGAAACTAGGGATGATTCAACATATGCGGCAACTACAGGCAACATTACTTTAGGATTGTCAACAGTTTATTACATCCATAGAGACTTCTGCCCTAAAAGCAAATAATATGTTTTGGCAACAATCTTCTGATAAAAGGAAGGAGCACAATTCCTTTAGTCCTACCAATCTTGAGACATCAATCTTCTGGATACCTAGTTACATCAAATGTGTCCAGCAATGCGCTGGAAATTGGATAGGTTATCAGTTCCATTTTCCCATTCTGTGGATGCCAGCAGAGAAGTATCAAGTTCATCATAGGTTGCGGAAGAAGGTTGAAGTAGCAGCCTGACAAAGGCTACAACATGTTCAAGGATTCAGAGCCCCAACAGACAATACCTTCTACAACTACTGCTTAAGTAATTTGCACGCCCAGAGTCAGTATCCAGATTCTAATTCAGAGTGAAGTTGCCTGAGGACATGCAACCTTTTTAGTTGGGGGGGATGTTAGGACCCTATAATGTACCTTTTTGCTCATACTTTTTGCTATCATTACATCCTTTCCCTACTCATATTTAAGCTTACATTATCACCTTAATCTATTTTTCCAAAGGTATATAACATTTCTTCTCTTCGCTATATGTTTAACTTGTTTTAAATGTAATTTTACATTACTTTCATACTTAGCCATTAATCAGAAATATATAGTTGCTAAAACAGTTTGAAGACTGCATTTAATATATCGTTGTTGCTTGAAGACCATGTTGTTGAAACAGTCAAACAGTATGCAAATCCCGTTGCTGAAACAATCCATGATTTGTGATGCTGAAAAGAAAAGATAATTAAAGGAGCTGTTACACTGGCCGCAACAACTGTACCTCAAGCCAACACCATTACAACCATCGTTGCTGCTTGGAGACCACGTTGCTGAAACAATCAAACAGTACGCAAATCCCATTGCTGAAACAGTCTGTGATTTGCGATGCTAAAATAGTATTTCACATATAGAAGTAACAAGAAAAGATAATTAAAGGAGCTATTACACCAACCACAACAACTGTACCTCAAGCCAACACCATTACAACCACTGTAACAACATTTTGCTACGGAAGATCAGAATATCCTATTCCAACATAGAATATTAGATCAGATTAAGAATAGGATTTGTATGTACACATGTAATTTTATGCTTAATTGTATTAAGAGGATTCTCCTCTTTAAATAGGGGAGAAATCAACATTAGAAGGGAGATTACAAAAGGCTTAGCTAGAGGGGAATTAAAGAGAAGGAGCATGTTCACTTTTGATATTGTAACTTGTCACATTGGACAGATGAATAAAATATCATTTTGAGCATTTCTTCTTAGTTCCCTTTCATTCCTGGGGAATCTTGTGAGAAGGAGAGGGCCCACATTCTTCACAAGATTCACCCATTAGTTTCTATAGTGTGTTAAGTATTTTTTTTATTCATACCTTGTTAAAACTCTGTTTCAACTGATTGTTACATCGTTTTCATACAATTCATTCCTAGGTAATTGTTGATCATTTTGACTGGTAATTCTATTTGCAGAATGAGTTTATGAAAGTGTGATAGTCAGAGACAGGTGCTGAAGATTCCTACTTTGGGGAATAGGGCCCTGTTCTCTATTACAAAATAGTTAGTCTTCTTTGCAGTATGCTGAAAGGTTCCTTTTTCCTAGGTTGTTGTTTCTTAATGTAATCCAGGATTCTTCTGATAATTATTTTCCTTTGAATCTTGAATTCTACAATAAGGTAGATTGATTTTATTGTAATTCAAAGTATAACTTCAGTCTGTTCAAAGCAAGGTGTGATTAGTGTAACTTTTATTACAACTTTGGATTGCTTTTGAGATTGAGCATATACAGTGTGTGATTGCCTTTGAAATAAATAGACTTCCCTGGGTTGAAAATTTATGTAACACTTGATTGTTCTAATTAATAAACAATTATAGTGACCAACAAAACCCAACTTATCATTCGAAGACAAAGCATATTGATGTTCGGTATCACTTTGTGAGAGACATGGTTGAGGAAAAGAAGGTGTTGCTGGAAAAAGTTGACACTTTGAAGAATGTTGCAGATTCATTGACAAAGTCTGTGAGCATAGAAAAGTTCTCTTGGTGTAGAGTAACAATGGGCATTTCTACCCTAGATTGTTGACTATATAATCCCTTGGACCCCTGGACCCCTATATGCAAAGAAAACAACAAGTGGGAGAATGTTGGGTATGTGTTATATTCTTTGCATGTGTGTGTGGGCGTGTCAGGTTCGACAATTGCGTCTGATGATCCCTCGCACTAGTGATTTGTTTGTGCCATGTGCGCTGGGCAATTTCCTAGGGGGGGGCAGATATGCCCCCCCTGGTTACGCGCAACGTTTGGCAACGGGTGGTAGCCAGAGGTAGTGCCCTGGAAAAAAAATTTGGGCGGTTTTTGCTATTTTTAACGGTTTTGTAAATTAATCCCGGATTAAGGGATTGGGGTTTTGGTATCTACAGAATACCTAAAAACATTGTATATATTGTATGGTGAACGGTGAAATTTGATATAATGAATATAAGAAAGGTTTTCCCGATTGAGGGTTTCCGGTATAAAATCTCTGTGTACTCTGTGTATGAGCCATTAATTAATTTTTGTCTTGCTTAAGAATATATATGCATTGCTTTACTTCACAGGTTTAAAACTTACATGGTCAAGTATTCACCAAATACATCAATGACCCAATCAATTGTCGATATAGTGATGGATCTACTGGATCATAATCTAAATCTCTTACTTTTCTTATATCTGTAGTCATAGGAGTGTCCATGGATTTGCAATCCATCATTCCAAACTTCTGAAGAATCTTTATTGCATACTTTCCTTGTCCAAGGAATACTTCACCACACTTCTGCCATACTTCTAGTCCCAAGTAATAATGCATGAGACCAAGATCTTTCATATCAAACTCATAATCTAGTTCCTTTTTGCACTAGATGATGAGAGACTCTTCACCTGCTAGGAATAGATCGTCAACATATAGTAGTAGAATCACAAGTGCATTGTTCACAAATTTGTAGTAAAGGTTTGGATCTGCATGACTTTTGGAGAAACCAAGTCTCATTAGGTAGTTGTCTATTCTGGCATACCAAGCTCTTGGAGCTTGCTTGAGTCCATATAAGGCTTTCTTTAGTCTACAAACATGAGTGTATCTGGAATGTACTTCAAACCCTTGAGGTTGTTCAATATATACTTCTTCTTCAATTGTTCCATTGAGGAAAGTTGTTTTTACATCCATCTGATGTAAACTCCATCCCATTGAAGCGGCAAGAGATATGATATCTCTAATGGAAGTATATCTAGCAACCGGAGCAAATGTTTCATCATAGTCTTCTCCCTCCTTCTCGGAGAACCCTCTAGCTACAAACCTTGCTTTATATTTATTCACGCTTCCATCTGCTGCATGTTTGATCTTATATACCCATTTTGAAGTTACTACTGATTTTTCTTTAGGTCTAGGCACAATTTCCCATACATCATTTTTCATGATGGATTGGTGTTCTTCCATCATAGCTTCTTTCCATTGTTTCTTTTGAACTTGATTTTCAAACGTGGTAGGTTCTTCATCTAGAAGCTTTGTCATATATGCTGCATAGATTGAGAATATTTTGGGCTTCTTACTTTTTTCTGAAGGTCCCATCTGGGGCCTTGAGTCTTTCTACTTCTTGTAAGGTAGCTTCAAGCCAAGATGGTCATTTATTGGTCTTAGGTATGGTGTCTTCATCAATGGTCTCACATGGTTTCACCGGATGATCAAGTTGTTCCTTTTCGTCATTTTGTTTTTCTGTTCTTTCTTCAATATGATCTTCTTACTCTTCTTCTTCTATAGTTTCTTCTATGGATTTCTTGAAAGCCATATTTTCATCGAAGGTCATGTCTTTGTTGACTTAATTCTTATGTTGTTCTGGGATATATATTCTATAAGCCTTGGATGATTCGCTATAACCCACGAATATGCCCTTCTTTCCCAAGGGTTATAATTTATTCCTTTTGTCCTTGAAAATGTGAGATTAAATAGGGCATCCAAAGATTCTTAGGTTTTCCACATTAGGTTTATTACCTGAGAAGGCTTCTTCTGGAGTCATGTCCTTCAATATGTGGTGAGGAATTCTGTTCTGAACATATATTGTTGTCATGGTTTCTTCTCCTCATAAGAACATAGATAAACCTTGATCATTTAGTAGTGCCTTCACGGTTTCTTCAATAGATCTGTTATTCCTTTCTGCTACACCATTTTGTTGAGGATTCTAAGGAACAATCATCTCCCTCCTAATCCCTGTTGATTTAAAGATGCAATGAATTCCTTTGATGTGTATTCTCCTCCATTATCTATTCTCAAGGTCTTTATTTTCTTGTTCGTGAGGTTCTCTATCTCTGCTTTGAATTCTTGAAACTTGTTGAATACTTCGTCCTTTGTCTTTAGAAGATATAACCAAGTCTTTCTTGAATAATCATCTATGAATATTACGTAGTAAAGATAACCTACTAGAGATTTGACTGGCATCAGACCGAAAACATCTGAGTGTATTAGATCTAGAATCTCCTTAGATCTATTGTTGTTGCTTGGGAATGGTTTCTTGATGTTCTTTCCAAGAGCACATCCTTTGCAAATTCCTTCATGTGTAGACTGTAATTTTGGTATTCCTTCAACCATATTTTTGAGAAAAGGAAATGATTGATAGTTAATATGAGTGTACCTTCTGTGCCAAAGTTCATTGGGATTGACTTCATCATGTACAAGAGCTTCTTCATTTTGTTCTAGTAGTCTATATAGATTTCCTTTACAGGTTCCAATAACCCTAGCATTCTCTATGTTTGAGTCTTTATGCCAAGATAACAATTTTCCATCTAAGAAAGCTATTATGTTTCCTTTGTCTTCTAGACAAGATATGGATACAAGATTATTTTCTAAACCAGGTACATATAAGACATTGCTCAAATAAACATTGTTACATGTTTTCAACTTGACTGAGGCTTGTCCAAATCCTTCGACTGGGTAATTGCTTTTGTCTCCAAGCTCTACCTTGTACGATGTCTTCTTATCATTTGTATTTGAGAGTCTGGATTGATCTCCCATCATATGCCTAGAAGCTCCACTATCAATTATCCACATGTCATCTTCAATCATTCCTGTGAGTGCTGAGTAGTGTAGATGACTGGTCTTTTCACTCATAACTTCGGTTGAATGGTGACTGGTCATGCCTTGATCCAAAACTCCAACTTTGACGTTTCTGCCTTCTGAGAGTGCCAAGAGATGCGCTGGACTAAGGTGCACTTGAATACCTTCTTCTTGAATGAGATGTCCCATCACAAGGTGCTAGATCGGGGTTTTAGGGTTTCTGCAATTGCTCCTACTAGTAACCCTAGCAACAATGTCTTGGAAGATGCTCCTACTAGTAACCCTAGCGATAGTTCTTCAGTGAAATTAGTATCCTAATGGATATGCTTCCTTCCATTAGTTAGACTGAATGAAGGAGGTGTGGGCCCATAACCTGTTAGAATGTGCTCGTTTTACCATAGACAATATCACTATTGTCACCCAACCATAGGCCGAAGCCACCCTCCGAGCACCTTGACCTTGACAGAGAGAAGAATCTTGGTATCAATACAATATCCAAGCAAGGCTAATGCACCAAGCAAGAAGTAACCAAATTTGATCAGATATTCCAATCCAAAAAGATAGAAGCAATAGGCTTCAAAACTGACGGAAACACCTTCTCCAGAACTTGTGCACAAGACTGCCAGACTGCAGTGTGCACAAGTGCCTTTCTGCAATTCTGAGAAGTGTGTACAAATGAGAACTGGCACCCTATATTTATATTAATCCTGATAGACTGCCTGGGCCGATTTCTCATTCTGGGTACTAATTAATTCATATTAATTATCTCTCTTAGTCGACATCTCTTCTAGGGTTGCGTTCACTTCTTTTCTTTCTTCCGGAATATTCTAATCTTGTCAAAGGTCACAATGGAGGTTGATACCTCCTGAAGCTACCATAATATCAAAATTCATTCCCCCTGGAGCCAATGTTAGTATCAATATTTGGCTATGTCAAATCTTGATTGTTACTAGAAATTACTGTAGCATTTCGTTTAATTTTAAATGAAAATTTGGGATTTTGGCTTAAAACTAATCCTTCGGTCTTATCAATGGATCTAAGTTTGGATTATATTTCTTTGTTTTCATTTGAAAATGCCAACATTGGTTTATGCCTCAGATTTTCATAAGTCCTTCATTATTCATTTTGGAAAATGAATATAATTGTTATGGAATATTTTATTTATTTTGGGGAAAATTAAAATTATATTGGGTTATGCCCAATCTCCAAGTTCAAGCATTAATTGACATCTCAAGACAACACTAGCCAAAGACACCGGCCAATGTCATCATATCGATCAAGTTATACACAAAGCGTGAAGAGAGAGACCAACATTCAAATTTAAGGTGCCAAGTGTCAAGAACAAGCATTGACAACACTCTCACAAGGTTCCAAACATCAAAATCACCCACATGAAGTGTTTACAGTTCTCGATGGTTGCTACATCTATAAGTAATCGTTCTCCTTTTTTATCTCAATTATTTTGATGGATGGTGATACTAAATTTGTAGAGTTTTCACAGGATTGACGCTACCAAATTTTACACAGACACACAGGCAGACGCTACCGAAATTTTGACAGAGACCAAATTGTGCAGAGTTATTTTGCAAGGACGCTTCTGCCAGTTTTGAGTGACTAACTTAAAACTTGGATTATGAACAAATGAGAAGGTATTTTTGAAAAATGGAGGAGGTTTCTGTTCAACACATACCAAATAACAAAAATCTCTCTCAGTTTTTCAAAATGTGTTATGGTTTGAGAGATATTATACATAGAAGTGGTGCTACCAAATGTGCACAACTGTTTTACAACGACGCTATGAAATTTCCTGTAGTGATCACGGTTTTGTTATTCGCCTTGTTGGGAGGTTGCCACCTGTAAAGGAGGATTCAAATGGCTTCTCAACGATAATTTAGATGTCAAGGGACACCTGCAACTAAGGTTTATCTCCATCAAATGCCTCATGCAATGAGGTGGAAACAATTTATTAATGACTTCCAACAAATTCTTGAAAATTAGCAGTTTGTTGGATTTTTGTCTCTTTGATTGTTGCCACCTATCTCCAAGGCTTAGAATCCAATGGAGGAGATGGGATTCGACCTCCTAAGGTTATTTGGATGCTATTTTCTATTTAAGGAAGGGGAGATCTCTTGGAGAGGAAAATTCATGAGCCAAGAGAAGCTAGATAGAGTAGTAGTAGACAATTTTCCTATGTGTGTTCATTTGTAAGTCTGTAGGAATTTTATGATTGTAAGCATTATTGCTATTGGAGACTCATGAGAGATGTGATTTCAGATTGTAATTATTTTGTTTATATTTCTTCTTATTTGAATATATTGCATATTTGAGGATCAAAGGCTGCCAATGATTTATGGATCCCTAAGCAGTAGAGAATCTACTATATTTTTCTCATCAGTCATTGTTTATATTCAAGTATTTGTTGATTTATTAAATTGAGAGGATCTCTATTTAGTGAACATTCTATATTATGTTTTCCCTCTTCATTCTTCCACCTACCAACATATAATCTTGTTTTCTGTTGAGAATATTTAGTGCGTTCAATGAGTAGAATGTTTGTGATTCCATTTCCCGTTGGTGTAGCCTAATGATCTGTAGTTTGCAACCCTCTCCCTTTCTTTCTCCATCTTGTTGATCCACCTATTAAAAACCAAAATTATATTTTACATTTTGATGAGTACTGAGCTTACACTTTAGCAGTCAAAGTGTGACTTTCAGTGCTAACACCTCCAACAAAGCCTTAGTCATCCACCAGAAATATATACCCAATAATCCCAAGAAGCAACAACCTCACCACAACAACAAGAAACATAAGGGTCCCAAACTCACTCAGGCAGCTTCCACTCCTAATGGTGACAAAGGAGAAAAATATAAAAATAAGAAGACATACAAACA
>ML812699.1:43646-72350 GCA_009831015.1 Picea engelmannii
GTTGTTGCTGATAAACCCCAAGGATTGTAGTCCGTAATAAAAAGAAAATTGTACATACATCTTGTGTTCTTTGTGTTCATTGTGGTGATGACTTGTTGATGATATATTTCTGATATATGTTGCTGATATGTGCTCATATCTAACTGGTTATAAATGACAACAATGGGTAATGAATAAATGTTGAATGCTAATTGATGAGTTTTTGTGCAAGAGAGAAGTTTTGGGAAAAAGAGCCCCACACTCATTCACCCCCCCCTCTAAGTATGGTAGGTGTGTCCAACAGTAACTATGTAATATACATGGTGTATATGATCACATACTTGCAAACCTTCCTTAACTTTTAAAACAAGAGACTAGCATTTTCATCAAACATTTCTTTAGTCTCACAAGACTAGTTTTGGATTAGTCAACAACCCTAACTTGAAATAATCATAACTTTGTACATGTAATGAATAAATATATGAAACTAATACATAATTTTATTCAGTGTATTTTATGCAATTCTTTTAGGTTTCACTACTAGTAACCTCTCAGAAAAGGATTTATGGAAAAAATGGCACACCTTGCTGAATTCTAGCTTATTCTAGAGAGCAAACTTGTAGAGCATGCCCCCGCACGGAATATTTTTTGAATGTATCTGAAAATGTTACACAACATACTAAAGACTATACGATAATTTTTTTTTTGTCTTACTGAATTTGGATCTATTATGAAGACGTTACGACGTTTTTACTCGAAACACCTATTTTTGACTAGTTTCAGGACTAGCCACAAACCCTATTTTCCACGGAGTGTAACTCCAAAAATACAACAACCCACAATATTTATTTGTTACCATAGATACTTGGATATTTTTCCTCAATGGAATAGCAATTTCATGATCTGAATCATTCTAGAAAAAAAGTTACTGTGAAAATGGTGAGATGACCTGAAAAAAACATACCTTAGAAAGCATCATCAAAATAATTTATCCTTCCTTGAATTCTAGCCTTCTTTTCTTCACTTTCCTTAGAAATTCGAATTAGATATCATTTGGTTACCTCATACACCTATATTTATTCAATATTCTCAAGTGTGTCTTAAATGAGAGAGCCTTGCCTCTTATTATTATTATTTTTTTTAACTGTAACGGGTATGAATTTTATTTATTTGTAAAAGATAGGAGGGGTCTTTGCCTAGGCAACCCCGTTTACAAAGAAAACAGCCAGCATATTCAGCTTATGAGTTATAACCTTTTCAAGGAATTTGATAGAAGTTATCGTCATTGATAAATATCTGCCCTTTCGTGAGAGAGCATCCTTTGTTTGCCATCTGATCCGCTTCACCATTCAGGTTTCTAAGTATATGGTAGAACTTGTAGGAGGTGAAATATTGAAGGACTATTTTCAATCTGCCCAGAATTTTATTGAGACTGGCATTGTTGAAGAGGTCCTCCGTGTTTAATTTTTTTATAAGAATCTCTGAATCTCCAAAGACTTGGAGGTCTTTATCTCCCTTTTCTCTTGCTATTAGACAAGCATTGAGGAGGCCGGAAATATCTGCCTGGTTGTTGGTCTTCTGGCCTAAACCCCAGTAGAAGCAGTCTCTTAAGATCCCATCCAAAGAGTAAATGACCCCTCCAGCACCAGCATTCCCGGGATTTCCTTTGGAGGCCCCGTCAAAGAAGATTGTGGTAAGATTTTTGGATCTCCACCAGTTTATGAAACCATCCTCGGGTTCTCTTATTCTCCACTCCGGATTTGTTGTCTGAGGAGTGAGGAGAAGCTTGCGAGGAGAAGGCTCAAGTGGGCTAATCCATCTCCTTTCTTCAGGACAGAGCAGAGAATCTTCATTGAAGTACTGTTGTTGGGCTGCTTCCAAGAGGAATTCTTTAGCTTTGACTGCAACCTGAAGAGGGGAGTGTCTATTTCCATTAAAAATTTGGTCGTTACGAGCCAACCATAGTTGCCAGCAAACGAATTTGGGGACTGCTGTCCAAATTTTTCGCCAGAAGGATTTGGTGGGGATGCCATGAGGATAGATATTGTTCCAAGAGGCGAACAATTCTGCAACAGTGCTCTGAGGGAAGGCTGGAATCTGCAGGTCCAAAAGAGAGAGCCTCCATGCTTCCTTGGTGTAATTGCACTCCAGAAATAAGTGTTGGGCTGTTTCAGGGTTGCTTCTGCACAACTCACATCTATGAGGCCCTGCAATATTCCTTCTCTCTAGATTGTGTCCTGTAAGTAGTTTATTTTGCACCAGCGTCCAGAAAAAGAAATTCACTTTAGGGAGATCTAGATTGTCCCAGACTAGCTTCCAGAAGGACGGAGAGTGACTGTTGTCCTTTGAATTCTGAAGTGCTTTGTATCCTGCTGCTGAGGTGTAGATGCCTGACAGTCCCCAAGCCCAACTATCTCTCATATGGTGGTTTTCAGGAGTGATGCCTTCCAACAATTCAACAAGGAGATTTTTTTGAGGCGTTAGCCAATCTGGTATGCCGTTGAGATCCCAATCGGCCCATTCTCCCCGACAATCCCAATTCGAGAGATCGTAAAGTTCATTTTTTTCTGCGTGTGATAGCCATTCTCTGATGTCGGCTATGTCTTCATTCCCCTCCAATGTATCGCTCCCCATTATTCTGTCCCGCCACATGTAAATACGCTTGCCATTGCCTGACACTCTGTACAGGGATTTATTGAAAAAAGTGCTGCTTTTGCAACAGAGTTTCCATACTTGCGTGCTGTTGACAGAGGAGTCAAATTGAAGGTTTCTGTAGGACGAATTTTGGGCATATTTGGACAGTAAAGTGTTGTTGGTCAGATGATTGGGCTCGTGAGCCATTTTCCATAGTAATTTTCCACCCATCTCTAGATTAACAAGGGAGGGATCTCGAATTTGGAGACCCCCCTCTGCTATCGGCCGTCGAACCAGGTCCCAGTTTGCTAAATGCATCTTGCTTTCGTTTCCTTTCCCACCTTGCCATAAAAAATCCCTTAATAATTTAGAGATCTGTTCCATGACGTTTCTGGGGGCAAGTATAAATGCAGATTGGTAGATTGGGAGCGCGACCAACTGAGACTTGATTAAAATGACTTTTCCTGCTTTGGTTAACCAATAGCCACCCAATGCTGCGATCTTTGTTTTGATTTTACAAATAATATCAGCCCATAGCAACCTTCTACTGACTCCATTTGTAATAGGGAGGCCGAGGTATTTAATCCGATCCCAGCTGGCATGTCCTCTAAATCCCAGGATGTTCATGATGTTAATGAGCTCTTGTTGGCCTGTGTTCCAAATGTAGATTTCACTCTTTCTCTCATTGATAAGAGCACTCGAGACTCTACAATAAATTTTTAGGACCAAATCAAAGACTTTGGCTATTCTGGAGGACGCACCTCCGATAAGAAGTGAGTCATCTGCAAAGAGAGCATGATTCAGAGGAACGACATCTGAGGAGGATTTTAGACCAGGGAGAGAGCCAACAAATCTTTCAGCTGAGAGTTTTCTATTGAGGGTATCTACCATTAAGATGTACAAGAAGGGAGAGAGGGGGCAACCCTGCCTGATGCCTCTCCGGGCTTGGAAAAAGTTAGAGGGATGGACATTGACAAGGGGGGCGATCCAAGGGTTATCGATGCAGGAATTTATAAGATGGAAAAAATGGGGTGAGAAGCTGAAGGAGAGGAGGACCTTGATGAGAAAAGAACGATTCACTCTATCAAATGCGTTTGCCATATCTAATTTAATCAACATGCCTTTCTCTTTTCTCTTTTTGCTGGAGTGGATTGTCTCCTGGACTTGAATGACATTGTCAAGAATGTGTCTGCCTTCCATGAAGCCTCCTTGGGGGATGGAGATCAGCCTCTTGAGCAGAGGCTTGATCCTGCTTGCTAACAATTTAGCCAGTATTTTATAGGATGCATTACAAAGTGATATGGGTCTGAATCTGGCAAATGTTTCTGGATTAGAATCTTTGGGGATTAATGCTAGATAAGTGGAATTGATTCCTCCACCGATCTTAGCTTTTCTCATAAACCCCTTTATCATTTTTTGAAGATATCTTTTGATGATGTTCCAACAGACTTTATAGAAGTGTATCATGAATTCGTCTGGGCCCGGTGCCTTATCTGATTCCATGGACCAGATAACTTTGATGATTTCCTCCTCTGTTACCTCGCTGGTGAAGGCAGCGTTGTCTTCAGGTCTGATTAGGTGAGGAATATTCGAGAGGAATTCTGAGATTTCTCCTTCGGAGGCCTGATTTCCCTCACTAAAAAGGTTTCTAAAGTGGCTGTCCACTGCAGCTTTGACTTGAGTGAAGCCTTTGCTGACCCGACCCTCTGTTGTCTTTATTTCTGAGATGTGGTTCCTGGACAACCGAGCTCTATATTGTCTGTGGAATAAGGAGGTGTTCTGATCCCATGCTTTTAACCACAAACTCCTGGATTTGATTCTCCAATATTCTTCCTCTTTTCAGAAGGATCGATATGTTGAGGATTGGGATTTTATTTCTTGTTCCAAAAGATCCACTGTAATATCTTTTCTTTCCATTTCTGTTTGCAGGGTCTCCAAAGTGTACACTGCTTCTTTCCTTATGCTGTTTGGAGTAGGGACTGGTTTCTTTATCCACTCCTTCAGAGCTAGTTTTGTAGCCTTCAGTTTTTTCTCCCACACAAAACTTGAGGACCCTGAAAATGATTTGGCCCAGGATTCTTTTACAGTTTCGAAAAATCCTTCTCTCTCTATCCACAAGGGGCTGAAGTGGAAAGGTAGGGGTCCTAGATCTTCTTCATCTTTGAGGAGAAGCTGGATCGGCTTGTGATCAGAGGTCAGCTTGGGTAAAATTTTTGTTTTGATTATCTTTTTGTCCATAATAAGGGAGCCTTGTACCAGAAAATGATCCAAACGTGCAGAGATATGCTCTGTCCCAGATCTGTTATTGGACCAAGTGAATAGGCCGCATATGGGACTGAAGTCTAAAAGGTCCCATTGCTACAAAAGTTCTTCCACAAAGGTCAACATTGGATCTCTGCTGATGGAGCCGCCCCTTTTCTCTTTTGATTTCAGAACTATATTAAGATCACCTGCTAGGATAATGTTACTTGGGATATGTTGTTCTAAAAATGCTGAGAGGGAGGCCCAGCATTCTCATTTTTCAGAGTAAGTGACAGGGACATAAAGATTAAATAGAGATATAGTCAGCTTACTTGCACAATGTGTCATCTCCGTAAAGATCCAATGCTGGGTTTCATGAGATTTGTTAAGCAAAAATGAATCTTCTGTCCAAAGAGTTGCCAGCCCTTCGGAAGCGCCCCTTGAACTTACTTCTTTGCCTGCGCTTTTCTTCCACTTTGACTTGCTGATGTCTAGAAGCGCTCAGCCTTCTATCTTCGTCTCTTGGAGCATGAGGATGTCTGAAGGTTCTATTTTCTGGAGGTCCATGACTGCTTCAGCTTTGGAGGCGTTCTCCAGTCCTCTGCAGTTCCAAGAGGTGAGCTTCGTGATTTACTTAAGAGGGGGAGAAGGGCCTCCCTTTGTAGGCCTTGATCTGGTGTTTCTTCCGATGGACATTTCTATGGTGGACTAACTTCCTTGGAATTTGAGTCTCTCTGCCTCCTCTTCCCTTAATTCTTTGTGAGATTTCATGCCTTCTCTTTTGGAGGGACGCTTAAAGGCTTCATCCTATGAAGAACCCGAACTATCCACTGGTTTTTTCCTTGTTACTTCAGCATAAGATGGGTTGGAGGGGCTACCTTGTGAGGCCTCTACCTGTATAGCTTCTCCCCCTTCTTTGTTGAGTGGTGGGGCTTCTGTATGTACATGGTTTTCCTGAGTCGTACATGCTGGGTTGATCTGAGTTTTTTCTAATTCCTTCGGAGTTGAATCCTTTTCTCGATTGTTCTTGGAACTACCTGGAGCTCCAGAGGTATGCCCTTTTCCATTTCCCTTTTTTTGATGGGCGTTCTTTTGAACTACTGCCCATTGATCCTCGTTTTTATTGTCTTCTTGCTCCTCTGCTTTTTTCTTTCAGTGCTTTGCAAAATGACCATGACCATGGAAGTTTCTGCATTTGAAAGGAAGATGTTCGTAATCCAGTTCCTGGATGTGTGTCCACCCAGCAACAGTGAGCTTAATTGCTTCAGGAAAACCCTCTTCTAGGTCAACTTCTACAAAGATTCGGGCACATGAGTACTGATATTTCCTTGCTGCTTGATCTATGTATTTTTCGAGCGCGTTACCAATGATCTGGAAGGTTTTTTGGTTCCAGCAGTGGAGTGGCAAATGGGGAAGTCACACCCACACTGGGACAACGGAGGGGACATCCTGAGAGGGATCAAAGTCAGGAGACCATTTGTTTAGGTACAGGCCTTGTGGTCCCATGAAATAAGGACCGTTTCTAAAGATGAGGCTTCTGTTATTCGGGTTTTCGAAGACAAATACGAAGAACCCCTTGCCCACAAAATAGCTCTTGATCCCCTCTTTAATCAAGGGTGTCCAGTTTCTTTGTGTCCAGTCCTCTACCGATTTTGGGGATGGCCAGAGGCCCGTAAACTGGCCTATTAACCCTCTCTCAGCGAGATTCAGAGCATCTTTGCATGTTTCTTTTTTAGGAAGGTCAACCGTGGGGATCGAATCTAATTTCTTGACAAACTTCTGCTGACTAGCCGTGAGAGGGCGCTTCGAACTTGCGGCAATCAATGCTTTGAATGCAGAAATCTCCAGAGGCGGGATGAGAGGAGGGGTAGAGCCCCCGCTGGATTCCATTGGAGAGTCTCTATTGGAGCTCTACATTCGCAGGGCTGCGCAGGCTTGCTCCCAATAGCCCAAGCTCTCCGATCTATCAGGCTGTCAGGGTTTTGACTGAGGAATCCTCTGGAGCAGCGTAGAAGGCGTTGGCCTGCGACCAGGGGCGCAGTGCTGAGATGGCGGCTAGGTCTTCAGCAGGGGCGTAGTGAGTTTGTTGTAAATTTTTTTGAGCCTTGCCTCTTATTTATACTCTCCAAGTAGCTTCCTTAAAATCATCTTCTAGGTCACTTTGCCCACTTTCTTTATTTTAAGGTTAACCCACTTCTAATTTCTCCATTAAATTTATTATTGAATTAATTTATTCTTTATTCACTTTGAATTATAGTACACTCGTCACTTCACTTTATTATTTACCTTTTAAAATCTCTTAAATCACTTTGACTACTTTGACCTTTTGGGCTTCTAGATGACATATGAGGGTCCTCCATCTTCGTAAGGCCATAACTCTCAAACCGTGAGGAGTTATGTGACATTCCACATACCACCAGAAATGGAATGACATGTACTATCCATATAGAATAGTATTACCTAAAAATATATCAAAACACATACTGTTATCCATTAAACAAACTTGGGTCCATTACCCAAACTTGGGTTCTCCAACTTCTCATGGCCATAACTCTCTAACCGTGAGGAGTTATGTGACCTTCCACATACCACCGGAAATGGAATGACAAGAAATATCCATATAGGATAGTTTCACTAAAAAATTCACTCAAGTTTATCTAATTATTCCACAAATAAGCATGGGTTCTCTAACCATACTTCTAGGATAACTCAATCCGCAAAGAGTCTTCCTGTGAGGGATTTCACCATAAGGGGACCACTTTGGAGTTCATCCATTTCTACGTATTATCAACCATGACAAGACAATAACGATTCATTTTTACATCAAACAATCTTGGGTCCATTACCCAACCTTTGTGCTATGGGGCTTTCTTCAAGGGTTGACATCAATGACAACCAACCTTAATACACAGTATTCTCCTTTTCATATTTCTAATACAATAATATATTTCTTTCCCATCAAATTTTTCTTATTTTATTGTATGGGTCCTTGATCACATGCATAGGTTTTGTTGAGTGTACATTGTTTCTTTCACTTTGTTGGCTTATGTCTTTTTACAGGTTCAACATCCCATAATGCTTGGAATGGATCGAGGATGACACTAGCTAGGACAAATAACATTTAAAAGGTAGGTCATTTATCTCTTGTTAGTTAGTATGCTTGATAATTAAAACTTAGGGAAATTTTTATATTTTGTCTCGTTTTGTTCTAGTTTCGGGTTGAAACTAGGGAGATCCATTTGTGTCTACACTTACTGATTTGTATGATAACATAAATACGTAAACAAGTGCGTTAGATAATTATTGGAAATGGTGCATGGGGGTATTCTATGGATGTACAAGACAATCTCAATAGATGTAGATCCGATTGCAAAAATTACAAGTCCGCTAATAGTTTGAGAGAAGCCAACACGATACTTGGATGATAAAACAAAGGATAAATCACTGGAAGAGGAGATGAAGAAAACATATGGCACCGAGAGAGGGTCTCGGGGAATCATAATCAACAGAATCAGTGAACCTACGACTAGATTGGAAAATAAGTTGATGGATTAAAAATAGTTAAATAAATGTCGCAAGGAAGAAGCACTTGCAGGTGTTATAGAAAAAAATGTGCAATGTGTGAAGGGGAATCTACTCAGTTGGAGCCCATACTTATTAAAATGATTTTTGGATGACTGCAAGGATGCACAAGATCTTTGAACAAAGTTCCATTATGCATGACTAATTATTTTGATAGCTTTGGTGGGTTGGGAAGAACCCAAATACAACAACTTTTATTTAAGGTTAGGTAAGTCTTGTGCAACAACATATATGACATTAAGGCACATTTCATATGAAAAGGAAAGGAAGGAAAATTCCAGTATATTTTCCATGTATTTTGATGAGATGAAGGAAAATATAACCAATAGCTAGAGGATACCACCAGAAGTGGTGGAAGAGCATCAAGGAGTAGAAAATTTCAAGGCTTCCAGACACAATATGTGGATCTATCAAAAAATATATCCAAAGAAGAATTGGCTATAGATGAGGTATTGTTTGACTGGAGAGGAAGTCCAATGGGCTATGGAATACTCACCAAATGAATGGAAGGTACCGGTGAATTCAAAGAAGGAAACAAAAGGAAATCAAACAGTAGAAGCTGGCACATCGTAGAAATCAAATATTATAGAAACAAATACAAGGAAGGCTACAAAGAGTGAAAAGGAAACAAGAGGGAGTGGGACAGCTAGAAAACCAATACAAAAGAAGCCCTTAGTGTAGGAGAAGGATCGCATCGAAGTAACCAATGGAGGAGTACAAAAGTATAAATATGTTCTTACACAGGAGGAACTAGGAGGAGGAGATATACCATACTTGGAGATACCAACAACGTCAATGCAGATAGACAGTCTGCCAATGAAGAGGACAATATTACAGTCAGGAGGACAACACAAGAATATGAAGGCACACAAGAGCATCCTTGAATTTATAATTACAGAGGATGATGAAGAGATGGTCACAGAAAAGGTGCAGGACCGTGCAACAAAGTCATGGGATGATGCTGAGAAGAAAAGAGAGGAAATCATTAAAAATATGGCAGAGGTTAAGGAGACATTGGCACAAATGCAATTGAACACAATGAAACAAAAGGAACATACACAACCATAGTAGACTACACAAGAAAAAACAATGTCAACACATTAAATAGTACAAGTGATAACCATGGGGATTTTTTTTTTACCTATTACTCAGGACATGTTGCAAGTGGATCAAGAGACAATGCAAAAGTAGTTGAAGGACATTGATCACTTGGAATTGGCACTGGCCAAGGTCCCCACGAAAGCGCTATATAAACTGCAAGTTAGTTTCATACATGAGATTCAATCAAGGGCCTGAGAAGACATGACATATCTACAATGGGTTAAACAAACCAGTGAAATACTAAAGATAAAACTAAACTAGTTGCAGGTTGACAAGGAATACATAAAGAAATGTGCAAACCAGATAGAGTAGCGCGTAGAAGAATTATTCAAGATGATCCTTGAAAATGCAGAGAAAGGAAATATACAAACATAAGTGAAGATATAGAAGATAGTGCATACAACAGAGAATTATAAGAGACATATCACAGAGTTGATGGCACTCCAACTAATCACTCCACCAGAGGTCAGATCACAAAGGGTGCAATAGGTGACAAATCATAAGGAGAACATTGCATAGAGATTCCATAAGATCATAGATTTATATGAAATAAGCGCACATCTATGGATGAGTCTACAGGAGGATGACAGACTGCAGAACTTAGATAATAAGGAAGGAGTAACACTACATTTCGGGACTTGAAGCAGAAACATAAGACAATGACCAGACAAGGTTGAGAAGTGCATGTTGAGGAAAAGATATGAATTATCTTACTCAAGCATTTTCAGATCTTACTTGGATAAAAAAAGATAGACAGGAATATCACCCTATGTTTATAGCCATCAAAAATTGTTTCCTAATCCACAAGTATTGGTTACAAGTGCTTAGGATGATTTTTTTCTAAATGAAAGTTTGCTGAAAAATTCAATATTTATGTAATTTTCTGAATATAACAGATGCATAAATAAATGTAGAGACATAATAAAAAACATCAAGTCAATAATAAACATATATGATACATAAAGCAATCATTTATTCCATTCCAATTTATCAAAGAGTTGTTCTCTTTACAAAATTCCCTGAGGAAGTTTGGACCAAAGTCAAACTTAGATGTCCCCGATGAAAACCATACAAAAGGACTTCTGACAGAAATTAAAAAACTGGACTTTAAAAGCTAGATCATCTTTCCATAGATTGCTTCCCACTTGAATCTGCACAATAGCCTTTATCAGTGATGAAATTTAATTCACAAATAGACAAGTCTACACAGACTATCAAAGATAGATCAACACCTCTGAAAAACAAGTGTCTGAATGATGTAATTCAGCCCTGAATCTTGTTGTCTACAATAGGCCCCTGCTATCATAAAAGATAATTAGGCTTTCAATGAATTAAAGAATGAATGAAAACTGAATTATCTCAATAAAACTCAAAGAACAGACCTTAGTATGCTTCTCCTTCTATTCTCCTCTTGTTCCTACTTTTCCTTTTTCCTTTAAGCAATAAGAATTAGTTGAATTATTTGAACTACCTCTTTAGTTAAGTTAACTAAAACTCAACCAACTTTTAGTTAAGGGGAAAAAGTAATAAAAACATAACAATAATAAATAATATCTAGTAGGTGGGACCCCTTGTGACTCCCTTTAGTTCTTAAACAAGCATAACACAACTAGTTAATCAATCACACACATCCCTCCTTGTGGCTCCCATCATCACTCTCATAATTTGAAAATTTATATCAATGATAATTGAAATTATATCCAAAAATATATTATCCATATATCCAAAAAATAGTGCGTTGTCCAAAATTTCAGGAGTCAACTGTTATCAACAATCAATAAATAAAAACACTTAAAACCCATATTTTCCACTCTAGGAGGCAATCTTTCCCTTGTTGCTACTGTCACCCTTTGATTTCTATGAATTTTCCTTAGGTTGTGTGGAGCCTTTAGGCCTAATCTCATTGATGACATGAGAGAAATCATCTCTCAAATGCATTAAGGAGGACACATATTTGACAAAGTCATTTGAGGGAGAGGAGGGGGCAACAACGAATTTTCCTTTGTCGGGAGCATGGTGGGCCTCGATTTTTAACCTTTTCATTGCATGAGAATACTGTACTAGTGAGTGGGCAGGGGAAACTTGTACAATTTTATTAACAGGTGGAGGAGCAGGTAAAGACAAAAAGGCCAACCATGATGTTGGGAGACTGCCAGGTGGACAATCTCTTTCCATCTGTTGTTTCTAAGGATTCCAGGTTGTAATGAGACATGAGGAGGTACTGGGATACTAGGGACATGTGGGGATTGGAAGGGAGGCCTTTCTGGCATAGGTTGGACCACTCCTTGTCCAATCCAGTTAAAAAATCCAGCTTGAAATAGTTGGCTCAACTCTTGTGAGTCTGCATCAAAATGTATAGAAAACCTTGGCCTTCTAGGGCCCTTGTTCCAATTTCCTCTTCCTCTATTACCCCATCCATGGATACCTCTATTGAAAAATATCATTCCTGTATGCATAATTTATTAGCAAATAGTTTCTTCAACAACCATACACGACATCTCTTTAAAATATGAAACAAAGTTTGGCTCAACAATACATCAGACTCATGCAATTCAATCCATACAAATCGTTTAATACTTATCTATGAGAAGGAGGGTGAATAAGGGTTATGGGATGTGTGAGGGATTGTATTGAGCAAAATGTGTTAAAATAAAGGGGGGTGGATCATGATTATTTCTCAACAAATCATCAAATAATCAACTGTAATGTGAATCAAAAGAATATATCGTTGTAACCCATCCTTGTGTCATCCTTTAACTCTTATAATACCAAGTTTATCTTAACTATAATTTAATTTTAAGAACAGGGAGTGGATAGTGAATATGGGAAGGCGAGGGCACTTGTAATGTGCGAAAAAGTGAGAGAATGGTAGGGATAAAAATGAATAATATTCATAAAATAAATCAAGTAATCCATAAAAACAACTCTGTATTCAATACAAAAAAATACCAATACCAATTAAACAATCACTGTGTGTCAAAACTTTTCACTGTCCCACATTCAATTTCTTCAAACTTCTCAACTAACACAGTCTGCAATCTTACAAATAATCACTATGACTTTCAACAGTCCTGTTAAGAGAATAGTTGGCTCCTTTTATTTCCTTTCCTTTCATTTAAAACAAAATCAAAAGAAACACAAAACCACATTGCTCCATCTCTATCCATCATATATCACTATCCATGATTCACAATTGCCCAAATAAAACATATACACATGTCCCTTTTCAAATTGAACAAACTTCTAATACTTTCTCGATTTCATGCCCTTTTTATTATATTAACCAATAAAAATTTCAATGCAACCATAATACAAAAACCGAGCTTCATCACTAGTGATGCAATTAAATAAAACATGCATGCTGCCTCAATAATATATACACAGTGAGACAACGAAATCACAGTCATCAATTTCCACAATTTGCCATGATCCCGACCAGGACTAGTGAAACACACAACAATCACCAATTTTCAATTGACACCATGGTGTAAGAACACAACGATCCAAAGCATAACGAAAAAGAGGCATCCCTCCGACTGTACATTACCACTGATTCATAATAAACCAATTTAATCAAATAAAAACGTGCTAGGTTTTTGACACAACTATCATAACGAAAAGGAGACAACCCCTTGAATGTATATCATTTATCATCCCCAATCATAACTTTCCAACCAACTCAATCCAACGAGTTCAATATAAGTAATCAAAGAAACTGTCATAACCGCTCAACCAATTTATGACAGTCAACAAGATTCTCATCAAGAGCGAGAATAGTTGGGTATTATTAAAAACAGGTTCTGTAACAATGAAATTAAAGAAGTAATTAGGAGTTCATTGGGTTATCAAAAGAACATAGAGACTGGAGGTCAAACATATCAACCAATAGACATAGACCCTTCGATAGAAGCATGATAGAACCAAAAGGTTCCTTATAACTCTCGGTATGTGCAATGGCGCAACAGTTCAACGATGGGTAGGGTAAGATGACGATGTAGAGTTGAAGTGAGTATCCACTAGATAGTAACAGGTACTCCAGAGTACATAGAGGTATAACCTTCATGCATTTCTCATGAGATGAATAAATTTATAACAATGCCAGTGGGAACACAGACTTGAGGCATAATTTATATCACTAACAACCATAAAGCATACATCCTGGCATAATGGCCACCCTATAACCGAATTCTGAGATACGTTGATGCCAATACCACCAAAATGAGCCCACGACCACGTGAATAAACCCATGAACATGACTCTGGAAAATACACAGCAACCAAAAGGTAGTTTGGAAACATAAACAACAACTCCATAGCATCCTGAATACAACTTGACATGGTTACCCTCATTATTGGGAGGAAGCGACCAACAAGGATAAACAATGAGAAACCCTCCAACAAAACACAGAGTGATAATACCCATATCCACTTGAAAAAATAGAGATACATCATGGTTTTCACCACACAGAACAACCAAAAAATTCATAACTCAACCAACCAATTCCTTTACTTGAAAAACAAATAACCACACAGTCATTCCAGAGAGAAGACCCACGCATTTACATAGTTGTAAATCTCAGGAAAACACAAACCAACGCATCACTAAGCCATCGTTTGTTCATACACAGAGAAAAATTCATGGATGGGTGAAAAGAACCATACATGTAACCAATAGATTTAAAATGAGCGAGTTGGCCGAGCACTTCCTTCTCAGGCTTGGATCTCGGAGCTTAACCACCAGAAAAATGAAATGAAAAAATAACCATACTAGGGTGACGACCCGATGGGGGAAGTATGGAGTGACGTGCATTTACTGCACATCGCTTCCATCTTCCTCTTCATTCAATTTAAAAGTACATGACAACCAACAATCACCGATACCATTAACCATGTCATTAATTCAAACCATTGAAATATGTGATCAAATTGCCTGCCAAATGCGCCACCCAAAAAATTCATATTAACCATTGCCAAAACTACCATACCATACCATATATCAAATGTGCTCAATATAACTCAAATTCAAATCGCATAGACACTAACCATTTGTAGTTAGGATTTAACACTAACTTGTTTCATTTTAATTTCACATAACTTCTAACATAGCATAGTATATTCTCTTTCTTTAGGATTTTATTTTGTAAGTTTCCTTCCCATTGCTTGTGTTTATGTTGTTACTAACATATGTCTTGTGCAGGTGTAGCCAGGTAATAAACCATGGTGACATGATCAAACATAGAAACTGTAAGGATATGCCAGTCATAACATAAAATTAAATCTTTGAATAACATAACATCCCATAAATACATCATCCACCTGTCATTATGTAAAAAAGAAACCAATATTGCATCATCAACCATATAAGGCCCTGTAAGCAACATCAAAACAACAACATAAAATGTGTGATATGACTATCTCCGAGCCTCTAGTCTACAAGGGGGTCCCACCTACTAGTATTATATATCATTAGCATAGTTTAAATAATAGGCTTTAACAATACTTTGCGGGCGAAATTCCTTGTTGTGAGTTTTATCGTCAACAAATTGGCGAATCTACAGGGAAATCTGTTTTCAGGGGGAACAAATAGTAGTGAAAGCAGATAACAAATTCAATTATGCTTTCAAGGGGAACATCGTAACAAATGTGTAAGATTGATTGTTATTGACTAACAATACCTTGCAGGAGTGTCACTGTGGCAGAACTGATCCAACACTTTATTCTTGACTAAAATTTAACTTAAAATATGAAAAGTAATAAAAGTCATAACAAAAATGGATCTGCAAAATTTAAAACAATAGAAAAATAAAATGACAGAAATGCAAAAGCAGAAGGAAAACTACTAAAATGAAATCAGAATACAAACTACTGTAAAAGAAGAATTGAAAAGAAGTAGTGAAAAACTATGAAACATAACTGAGCTACTAATATACATAACAATCCAAACAACATTAAACTTTTCAAGTTGGTTCCACGTAGTGTTTTAAGTGAGAATCGTTAGTGTTGTAGGAAAACAATTCTCTTGTAAATATTTTAGAATGTAGAGTTTGTACCTAGGACAAAAACGATCTTGAAAGGACCCAACCATAATTTTTGAAACTTTGAGTGTCTTCCCCTATCAACATGAGTTGGATCCCATAACAATACTTTCTCATTGACTTTAAATTTGACAGTTTTGACACTCTTGTTGAAATACTTCTTAACAGTATGATGTCTCATTTTTATATTATCCAAGGAAAACATCCTTTTTCTCCTCTAAAGCTAAGAGTGCATTCATCCTTTGTGAAACATCATGAGAATTTAATTATTTGATTTGTAGCATTAACCTTAAGGAGGAAAGTTCCAGCTTAGTAGGGAGAATGGATTCTTGACCATAAACAATATGGAAAGGAGTGCAACCAATTCTCACCTTGGTGGTAATTCAATCTTCCCAAAGGGTGTAAGTGAGGAGAGTGTGCCATTGGTGAGGCTTATCTTCGATGATCCTTTTGACGATTCTTACCAGATTATTGCTGGTAGACTCGGCCTGCCCATTTCCTTAGGGATAATAAGCTGATGAGCTGAAATGTTTAACCGCAAACTTAGCTAAAAATTAGGTCATCTTAGTAGAAATAAAAGCAAGACCATTGTCTGTAATAATTTCCAATGGAGGACCAAATCTGGAAAATATGTTATTTTCAAGGAAAGAAATCACCTGATCATCTATAGAAGGCTTAAGAGGGACAAGTTCAGTGACCAATCCATTTTGTAAAATAGTATGTGGCTGTCAAAATAAATACTTGTCCTGCTGAAGACAGAGGATTAATATGACCATTAAATTCCAATCCCCACTTTGAAAAAGGAAAGTCCAGGAGAATAGGTTTTAATGGCATGGCTGAAAGGCGTTCTTTCCCAACAAATTTTTGGCACTTGTCACAAGATCTCGAGAAAACAAAAGAGTCACAAAATATGGAAGGCCAATAGTATCCTTTTATTATAATCTTGAAAGCAATGGTTTTAGCAGAAAAATGACCTCCTACATGAATGAAAGAATTTGAAGAACCACGAGTTTCTTGCAACAATTTTTGTGCTTCCTCATTGTTTACACAATGAAGCAATATACCATCAATAGATATTTGAAATAAGAAGTCTCCTATAATGACATATATAGCAGATTCAAGACAGAGCCTTCTCCTTTGATGAGTTTCTAAGTTGTCTAGACATATTTGGTTTTGTAAATAGTAAACTAAATTCTTATACCAAGGATGTTCAGACATAGGAAGGATCTGATTATCAATGTAGAATAGTGTTGATAGGGAAATATCTCATTCATCAATTTCTTCTCTATTTTCAGCATGCTGAGCTAAGTGAAGGGATAAGTCACGTCCCTTGATAGTGGTATAAGTCATGATATTTAAATCATGCTCCTGGATCTTGGCAAGCCAATGTGCAAGCTTCCCTGAAAGATAAGTCTGTGAGAGAAAAAACTTAACAGCAGGTAAAGGGAATTTTACCAACATATTCTTACCTAAGATGAAGTGGTGAAACTTTTCAACAACTTTAACAAGAGAGAAACCATGTTTTACAATAAAAGAATAGTTAAATTCATCATCAGACAAAATTTGACTCATGTAAGCCACTGGTTTTTCGTTACCTTGGTCATCACTTTGCATGAGGATAGAATAAATTTCTTCCTCGGTGGCATTAGTGTATATAGTGAATTATTTCTCAAAGTCCGGCTTCGCCAAAACTGGTGTGGATTTGATCACTTTCTTGATCCCTACAAAAGCATATTCGACATCATCTGTCCAAGAAAAAGAATGATCCTGCTTAAGAAGATTATGAATTGGTTTGACCATCACAAAAAAATCGGGAAAAAACCTACATATGAAGTTAATAACACCCATAAAATATTGAACCTCCTTCTTGGAAGTGGGAGTAGGAAGATTAAGGATAACAACAATCCTTCCAGGATCAATGCTTATTCCCGAATCAGAGACAATGTGTCCAAGGAGCTTGCCCTTGGTAACGTTGAAAATGGACTTAGAAGGGTTTAGAGAGATTCCAAATTTCCTGCATCACATGAGAACTCTTTTCAGATGACCAAAATGATCTGATCGGTTTTTAGAGTACACAGTTAAGTCATCAAGGTAGATCTGAATGATCTTGCTGATCAAATTGTCGAAAGAAATTTGCATAGATCTTTGAAAAGTGGCACCTTCATTAGATAAGACAAAAGGCATATGTTCATAAGAAATGGTACCCCAATGAGTAATAAAGGTGGTTTTATATTTATCTTCCCTTTTTACCTTGATTTGATTGTAACCAGAAAAACCGTCAAGTAAGGACATCATACGTGACCCTGCAACTTGTTGCAAAATCATTTCCATATTAGGAAGAGGAAAGTGATATTTTATACTATCCCAATTTAATTCGTGAAAATCAACGCATAATCTGATCTGACCAGTAATGTTTTGAATGGGAACCAAATTAGAAACCCATTCAGAATACTTGACCGGAAAGATGATTCCATCCTTCAAGAGTTTTTCCAACTCCTTTCAAATAGTTGCTTCCAATGTAGGGTTGATAGGTCTTTGTTTTCGCCTAACTAGTTTTATGCCTTCCTTTATGGGAATGACATGTTGTATATGATTGGGATCAAAACCACGAAGATCCTCATAAGACTAAGAAAAAACATCTTGAAATTCGTGAAGCAGCTTGGCAAACTTCATTTTCTCTTCATCAGAACATTGGGCACCTATTTTAACATTCTTTGGAGACTCGGGTGTTCCAATGTTCAAGGAGATGGTTTCACCCACCTTCCTTTTTGAATCCTATTCTTTATGTTTCTCTTTATTTCCTACATCACTTGATGAAAATGAACTCTCTAGAGGAGTCAAGCCTTTAGGAATCTTGTTGTCTTCCATGGATAGAATTTTCTTGGGCTTATAGGATTCATTTTGAATGAAAGCATAGATGCTCTCATCGTTGGGGAAGACCTGCCATGATTCTATATTGTCAGGGATATGTGGACAATATAGAGATTGAAAAGTACAATCAAGTCTATGTGGAAGAAGTTGTCGATTAGGAGAAGCTACAAAAACAACTAACCGATCAACCATTGAGTTCAATTCCCTATTAACATGAGTAATGTTGAACGATAGAAGGTTCAAGATAAGTTCCCAAATAGTTTGGGTGTATCGTTTCATCAACTTGTTTCTAGGAGAGTATATCTTACATACAAGGTTTACAATAAGCTCGAAGTCCCCAAAAACTGTAAGGTGACCACAACCCAGATTATAGGCATTTTCAATGCCTAATAATAAAGCTTAGAATTCAGTGACATCATTTATGCAAGAAAACTCCAACCTATAAGAAACTTTATGAATTTTCCCCACAGGAGAGTACAAGACAATGCCAAATCTGTTTCCTTCATTAGAGAATGCACCATCAAAGTGCATGTTCCACATACCATCATCTAAGTCAATGTGTTACAAGGGAATGTTATCCTCCTCGAAAAACATGGAATACACCCCTAGGTATTCTTCGATATAATTCACATTAGGTTGTGGAACACTTTCTATGTAGGGTGAAATCCTTCCCTCTCTAAGGACTATGATGTTTTTACCATTCCAAGGAATGGATAAGTGTGTCCCATCGAGTGAGAGGTATCCACCTGTCAAATCTTTCCCATCTCTTCCTAAGATGATTGAGTAATTTCTTACTGGCATATTAATTACTTGAATGTTAAGGGTTGTTCTTATTTCAGGGTGTGCGCACAAAACCAAGGTCACATCTTTGATTTCACCTATGGTCTTTTTTTGTAGACTATTATAAGAGACCATGATTATGGTGTTTTCATTTGTACAAGACAAGCCTAGCGCTTCCATAATAATCTTTGACATTACACTTGGGCCCGAACCATCGCTAATAAGGCAACAATGGGTGATCTTATCCATAATATTTACAGAAATATAAAAAGGGGGATTTTTTATAGGGTATCTAAAATTATGTACACCTACTTTATTTACAAACGAATCATCTTCATTTACCTCTTCAAAGAGGTTGGATACAATGGAAGCTTTTCCTTCCATGAATTGTTTTAGATGCCTGTTGTTCAGGGATGACAACCATGCCCAGAAGGGTTGCATATGATTTGATGTTGGCCAACTGATTTAGAATATTGTATTTGGAAGAGGGGAGAGGGGAGGTAGTTCCTTGACTATAAGGAAACTTAGGAACCTGAGCAGTGTAATCTGGTGAGGATGATATTGGGCTAGAATAATTATGGGGAGGATCATATTTTCCTTTGGGAGCATAGGATTTGTTCCTAGTATTGATGATCATGACATCTTCTGGATCTGCAAAATCTAGGACAACAATGGTAGTTTCTGGCCTTTTACCAAAGATCTTATCTCTAACACTCTTATTTACCTCACATGTGGTTTCCTTGTGGTGTTCCTCACAAAAGTTACACCAACTAAGAGGATGAAGCTCCAGGGGTGAGAGGGGAGACATTTCCCTTTCTATGATACGCTATCATATGATTATTCATGTCTTGTATAAGATAAAAGAGGGAAGACATGTCTATCTGTTTAACTGATTCTCCCTGAGGAAGACCTATTCTTTCAAGTTGTTATTCATACTCTAAACAAGTATGAATAACGAAACCGAGGTTATCAATGGATTTTTCCTCAATCCTATGATGATAGGGGAAAGTTAATGCATTATAATAATGCATGAAAGTGGTTTGGTTCTGAGGTCAAATGAGTTCAGGGATTTGATTGTATAACTTGGTGAAACGCAAGTTGAAGGACTTGATGGTCTCACCATCCTAAAAGTGATGCTATTATATTCCCGTAACTTTTTAGCTGGGATTTTAGATTGCCCATAGGTGGATTTGAACCAATATACTAACTCCTCCCAAGTATACAAAATCTTAGGATGAAGTTCAAAGAGATCATCTGTAGCCTTTCCTTCCATGGAATTGACAAATAAGCGCATGCAAGTATCGTTTTCATTGTCTCCTATGTTGTGATGGGCATTAGAAAATTCCACCAGGTGTTCATTTGTAGTGACAATGTTGTTCCCTGAAAACCTAGGAAGATGCTCTTTAAATTTAGGAAGTGGACGAGTAGCAAGTGCTAGGTTAAGAGGAGAGGAAACATGCCATGGTGTGGTTGTAGCATCTTCTTCAAATTGAAAAATCCCATACTTTTTAATGACTCTGGTGGGGTTTTTGGTAGATTGGACAGGGACTTGGTGACTATATAAGCTACCAATCACCGACGAAGTTGAATACTAAGAGGAGGAAGCACTTCCAGTTCCACCAGAGCCACCACTAGATGCCATCTTATGGATGATAGGTAAGGGAGGGAAATATGAACTGGATGAATCATACAAGGTTCTCCTTAGAGCAGTTTGTTGGGTTGATAACACAACGTTCCTTCTTCCTATTTCAACAATAGGATTAATTTAAGGTGATAAGCCTCTTCTTCTCCTAGAAACACGAGGGTCTAAGGACATGAAAAGAAGGTCAAAGCTTGAAGGAAAATAAGCTTATGGCTGATTTCTAGGTTGACTATGTCTAGCTTTCCAACATTCTTGGGAACTTATGTATTATTCAATTGATGCCCATGAACAATTAAGCTTAGCCCGAGTATTATCAGTATCTAGAATGGTGTTGAACAAATTTAAATAAATGCTGGTATGATCTTGAAGATTGGGCTCAATATTGGGCTGCCCTACAACAAGTACATTCATTAAGAAATAAAACAGTCAAAGAATCAATATCAGAAAAATAGATGTATTGGATGATAATCAAGCATAAAAATCAACCAGAGAGATATTGAAGATCTCCCCAGTATGTTCACCAAATAAATGTTGAGGAAAATATATGAAATGATCTTACTCAAGCATTTTTAGATCTTACTTTTCTAAAGCAAGATAGACAGGAATATCACCCTATGTTTATAACAATCAAAAAATGTTTCCTAATCCACAAGTATTGGTTACAAGTGCTTAGGCTGTTTTTTTCATAAATGAAAGTTTGCTGAAAAATTCAATATTTATGTAATTTTCCAAATATAACATATGCATAAATAAATGTATAGATAGAAGTAAAAACATCAAGTCAATAATCAACACATATGAGACATAAATCAATCATTTATTCCATTCCAATTTATCAAAGACTCGTTCTCTTTACAAAATTCCCTGAGGAAGTTTGGACCAAAGTCAAACTTTATGTCCCCGATGAAAACCATACACAAGGACTTTCGAAAGAAAGTAAAAAGTTGAACTTTAAAAGATGGATCAACTTGCCACAGATTGTTTCCCACTCAACTCTGCACAATAGCCTTTATCAGTCATGAAATTTAATTCACAAACATACAAGTCTACACAGACTATCAAAGATAGATCAACACCTCTAAAACATAAGTGTATGAATGATGTAATTCAGCTATGAATCTTGTTGTCTACAATAGGATCTTGCTATCATAAACGATAATTAGGCTTTCAATGAATTAAATAATGAATGAAAACTGAATTATCTGAATAAAACCCAAAGAGAAGATCTTAGTATGCTTCTCCTTCTATTCTCCTCTTGTTCCTCCTTTTACTTTTTCTTTTAATCAATCAGAATTAGTTAAAGTAGTTTAACTACCTCTTTATTTAGGTTAACTAAAAATAAACCAAATTTTAGTTAAGGGGGGAAAGTAATAAAATCATAAAAATGGTTTTTAATAAATAATAACTAGTAGGCGGGACCCCTTGTGACTCCCTTTAGTTCTTAAGCAAGCATAACACAACTAGTTAATCAATCACACACATCCCTCCTTGTGGCTCCCATCATCACTCTCATAATTTGACAATTTATATCAATGATAGTTGAAATTATATCCAAAAATATATTATCCATATATCCAAAAAATAGCGTGTTGTCCAAAATTTCAGAAGTCAATTGTTCTCAACAATCAATAAATAAAAACACTTAAAACCCATATTTGCCACTCTGGGAGGCAATATTTCCCTTGTTTCTGCTGTCACCCTTTGACTTCTCTGAATTTGCCTTAGGTTGTGTGGAGCCTTTAGACCTAATCTCACTGATAACATGAGAGCAATCATCTCTCAAATGCATGCGAGAGGACACAAATTTGGCAGAGTCATTTGAGGGAGAGGAGGGGGAAGCAACAAATTTTCCTTTATCAGGAGAATGGTGGGCCTTGGTTTTTATCCTTTTTCTTACATGAGAATACTGTATTGGTGAGTGGGAAGGGAAAGCTTTGACAATTTTATTAATAGGTGGAGGAGCAGGTAGAGGCAAGTTAGGCCAGCCACGATTTTGGGAAACTGTTGGGTGGACAATCTCTTGCCATCCATCGTTTTTAGGGACTTCAGGTTGTAATGAGACATGAGGGGGTACTGGGATACCAGAGACATGTGGGGCTTGGAAGGGAGGCCTTTCTAGCCTAGGTTGGACCACTCCTTGTCCAATCCAGTTAAAAAATCCAGCTTGAAATAACTGGCTCAATTCTTGCGAGTCTTCATCAAAATGTATAGAAAACCTTAGCCTTCTAGGGCCCATGTTCCAATTTCCTCTTCCTCTTTTAACCCAACCATGGATACCTACGTTGAAAAATATCATTCATGTATGCATAATTGATTAGAAAATAGTTTCTTCAACAACCATGCATGACATCTCCTTAAAATATGAAACAAAGTTTGGCTCAACAATACATCAAACTCATGCAATCCAATCCATACAAATCGTTTAATACTTGTCTATGAGCAAGGGGTGAATAAGGGTTCTGGGAGATGTGACGGATTGTATTGAGAAAAAAGTGTTAAAATGAAGGGGGGTAGATCATGATTACTGCTCAACAAATCAGCAAACAATCAATTGTAATGTAAATCAAAAGAATATATCACTTTAACTCATCCATGTGTCGTCCTTTAACTATTATAATACAGAGTTTATCCTAACTTTAATTTAATTTTAAGAATAGGGAGTGGATAGTGAATATGGGAAGGCAAGGGGACTTGTAATGTGTGAAAAATTTAGAGAATGGTAGGGAAAAAAAATGAATACTATTCATAAAATAAATCAAGTAATCCATAAAAGAAACTATGTATTCAATACAAAAAAATACCAATACCAATTAAACAATTACTGTGTGTCAAAGCTTTTCACTGTCCCACATTCAATTTCTTCAATTTCTTGATTAACACAGTATATAATCTTACAAATAATCGCTTTGAATTTCAACTGTCATGTTAAGAGAATGCTTGGTTCCTTTTATTTCCTTTCCTTTCATTTAAAAAAAAATCAAAAGAAACACACAACAACATTGGTCCATCTCTATCCATCATATATCATTATCAAATATCAAACACTATCCATAATTCGCAATCGCCCAAATAAAACATATACACAAGTCTCTTTTCCAAATTGAACAGACTTCTAATACTTTCCCGATTTCATGCAATTTTTATTATATTAACCAATAAACTTGCAATGAAACCATAATAAAAAACCTGAGCTTCATCACTGGTGATGCAATTAAATAAAACATGCACGATGCCTCCCTAATATATACACAGTGAGACAACGAAATCACAGTCATCAATTTCCACAATTTTCCATGATCCCGATCGGGACTAGTGAAACACACAATAGTCACCAATTCGCAATGGACACCATGTTGTAAGAATACAATGATCCAAAGCATAACGAAAAAGAGGTATCCCTCTGACTGTACATTACCATTGATTCATAATAAACCAATTTAATCAAATAAAAATGAGCTAGGTTTTCGACACAACTTTCATAACAAAAAGGAGACAAACCTTTTACTGTAGATCATTTCTCATCCCCGATCACAACTTTCAAACCAACTCAATCCTTCGATTTCAATATAAGTACTCAAAGAAATTGTCATAACTGCTCAACCAATTTATGACGGTCAACAAGATGCCCAACAAGAGCGAGAATAGTTGGGGATTATTAAAAATAGGCTCTGTAATAATGAACTCAAATAAGTAATTAGGACTTCGTTGGGTTATCAAAAGCACAAAGATACTGGAGTTCAAACATATCAACCAATAGGCAGAGACCCTTCGATACAAGCACGATAGAACCACAGGGTTCCTTCTAACTCTTGGTCTGTGCAATGGCACAACAGTTCAACGACGGGTAGGGTATGACGACAATGCAGAGAAGAAGTGAGAATTTGTTGGATAGTGACAGGTACCCCAGAGAAAACAGAGGTATAAACTCCATGCATTTCTCATGAGCTGAATCAATTTATAACAATGACATTGGGAAAGAAGACTTGAGGCATAATTTATATCACCAACAACCATAAATCATACATCCTGGCATAATGGCCACCCTATAACTGAATTATGAGATACGTTGATGCCAATACCACCAAAATTATCCCACGACCAGGTGAATAAACCCATGACCATGACTCTGGAAAATACACAGCGACCAAAAGGCAATTTGAAAACATACACAACAACCCCATAGTATCTCAAATACAATTGGACATGGTTACCCTCATTACTAGGAGGAAGCGGCTAGCAAGACTAAACAAAGTGAAACCCTCCAACAAAACACAGAGTGATAATACCCATATCCGCTTAAAACAATAGAGAGACATCATATTTTTCACCACACAGAACAACCAGCGAATGCATAACTCAACCAACCAATTCCTTTACTTGCAAAACAAATAACCACACAGTCATTCCAGAGAGAAGACCCACACATTTACAGAGTTTCCAATCTCAGGAAAACACAAACCAATGCATCACTGAGCCATCGTTCATTCATACAGAGAGAGAAATTCATGGATGGGTGAAAAGAACCATACCTGTAACCAATAACTTTAAAAGGAGCAAGCTGGATGAGCACTTCCTTCCCAGGATTGGATCTCGGAGCTTAACCACCAGCAAAATGAAATCCAACAATAACCATACTAGGGCGACGACCCGTTAGGGGAGGTATGGAGTGACATGCATTTACTGCACATCGCTTCCATCTTCCTCTTCATTCAATTTTGAAGTACATGACAACCAACAATCACTGATACCATTAACCATGTCATTAATTCAAACCATTGAAATCTGCGATCACATTTCTTGCCAAATGCGCCACCCAAAAAAATCATATTAAGCATTGCCAAAACTTCCATACCATACCATATATCAAATTTACCCAATATAAATCAAATTCAAATCACATAGCCACTAACCATTTGTAGTTAGGATTTAACACTAACTTGTTTCATTTTATTTGCACATAACTTCTAACATAGCATAGTATATGCTCTTTCTTTTGGATTTTGTTTTGTAAGTTTCCTTCCCATTTCTTGTGTTTATGTTGTTACTAACATATGTCTTGTGTAGGTGTAGCCAAGTAATAAACCATGGTGACATGATCAAACATAGCAACTGTAAAGATATGCCAATCATAACATAAAATTAAATCTTTGAATAACAGAACATCCCATAAATACATCATTCACCTGTCATTATGTCAAAAAGAAACCAAGACTACATCATCAACCATATAATACCTTGTAAGAAGCATCAAAACAACAACATAAACATTTTGTTTATGTTTATAACATAAGTATCAATGCGCAATAGTTTTATGTGCATTGAGCGAGATAACTATGCTAAAACATTTGTAGAGGAAAATTTTTGGAAAATAATAATTACAAAGGTTTGCATTTCTATTTTAGTTAAAAATAGATTTATGGTGCGATTAAGGTAATATAGCACACCGGTGCACTCACATTTTAACGACATGTCATGTATCATTTCTTTTTTAATAAAACTAGACCATGCATCTTTTATAAATATGTTGAAAAATCAAAAGAATGGAAGAGCAAGAATTTCATTTTGTAAAATTTACTTAAACAAACTTTTGGTTTTAATCCATTGTTGTGTCAAAATTTAGAGGGAAGACTTATGCAAGAGAGATTTCTCGGGCAAGATATTAGAGTGGAAAGAGTTTTTTGAAGCATGAAACTTCTAAGGGGTCACCATGAGTTATATACAAATTTGAAAAAGAGAAATTTTAATTTTTAGGTATGTAACTTCATTCTCTTTATCTCGACCACATAGAAGGGTTTTAGTGTCATCTTTAACACTGCAAATTATATCTTTGTTGTTGCTTCCATTTTGTTTAATATTATTGGAAACTATTGTAGTAGGGGTTTAATTTCTACAAAGAGATTTATTTTGGGCGGGGTTGAGTATTTGTAGGTACGAATGGTTATTTTGATGTAAATAATATTTTAATGAATTGTGGCCCCTTGTTTCATTGGATTCCAAACATTCTACATGCCAATATTTTTCTTACAAAAATATTTCAGATTTTGCAGGGCACATTGAATAGTCAATTTGCACTAGTGTGTTGTTTACTCCATGGTACACAACTTGGCTAGATAAGTTTTTTTAAAATTGAAATTCATGGTACACATTGTGAAATAAATATGCAATGATGTGCTATAGAATATAAAGTGTGTGCTTAGTCCTCTTAGTTTTTTTTAAAGATTTATGAGTTTAATGGTATGGAATATGCAATAAATACGCTAATAGAACATATTTCATTGTAAAATTATTTTATTGATAGAATACCACTAGTAGAAGAATAGGGGAAAAAATTATGGCAACAAGCAAAAGGGAATATTTCAAACAGGGAAATTAGGTGGATCAAAAAGTGATGAACATGGAGCTTTTATTTTGATCTTTTACTAATAATGTACTTCCTGACAATACTAGATAAGATGTTTCAAACATTTGATTTTGCATATGTTGAATGTTGTGAAATAATGATCCATCACAATGGTATGCACATCTCGAGGGAGCCCTTTTTCATAAGGGCATGTTGCTCAAAAACCAATAAGGTGCACTTCTCTCAGAATATTCAGTAGATAAAGTAAGTAAATAAATTCACACTGAGTAATTATTTCCATGTTGTTTTGTGTAGTTAATGTTGACTTTGTATGATAGTTAATATTGATTATGTAAATCATAAGTATATGTAGGAAAGCTATATAAGGACATTTTCCAAAGAATAATACATGGAACTAGTTTTTTGAACCTAATATTTATGGGATTTTGCTTCATGGATATTGTTTTCTCAGATGAGGCTTGGTGAGCCTCTTCAAATTTGATCATTTGGTATTAGAGAAACACTTACCTAGTTTCCATGCCCTCCCATATCTTCAAATACTCTGATATTTTTTTCTTGCATTTCTCTCTTTGCTAGGGCTTGTTCTTTATCAACAAGCTTATGCAACCAATAGAGCCATCCTAGGCAACATCTTCTAGGTTATACAAGAGTTTTCATGCCCTTATCTCCTCTCACACTTGGATTTTCCACCCTCCCACATAGCCATACTAGCATATGTTTCCATCCACCACTATTGCAATCTCTCTTCCCATATCTATGGGTTTTTTTTCACTATTGTGATCTCTCTTCATAGATCACCTTGTCTAGTTTTTTTTTTTACTATTGTCCAATAGATATAACATTAACGCTAGAAATAGGAAAATTTAGATCATGTTACTTTATTCTCCTTTGATCCACATTCATATCACCACTCCAAATTTTATCTCTTACATTTGCAACCCATGGCCAACCATTGTTTAACCAACTTTTGAACTCCACATGTCTAATCGACTTGGTATTATTTTCAGGTACAAAAGAGTTACTTGGATATCTACAACCTCTTCTATTTGAATCCTCTTATGAATATTAATCAGTGGATATGATGCAGCCCCCCTTTCCCCTCCTAGGGGTTCTGTGACCTCCCAGTCAAGGGTGATATTCAAATCTCTGAGATGGATCAGCTCTTCGGGACCCTGCTAGCTCCCAAATCAATTCTACACATGCCCCCTTATCTCCTTAGGCACAGGTTCATGAAACCCCACGAGCCATTTTCTTAGCGCTCTTGGAAAGTTTAAAGCTAACGGGCATTAGCTATTTCTTCTAGGCCCCCTCCTCATGCAACCTCGGGATATAACCGTAGAGATTAATGTTGATTAAGGTTGGTTGTCATTGATGTCAACCCTTGAAGAAAGCCCTGTAGCACAAAGGTTTGGGTAATGGACTCAATATTGTTTGATGTAAATATGACTCATTATTGTTTTGTCATGGTTGATAAGAAGT